>JARWKJ010000023.1:31412844-31432844 GCA_029959095.1 Rhinichthys osculus
TTATGAAGTAATAGTGTGATGAAAGCCTCAGCCTCTGCAGAATCAGATCGACGCCCACCTCTACATCATCACATCTTTAGCCCCTCCCACTGATACACACACGCCATGAGACGCAAACACAGGATTACAGCAACAAAACCATAGAGACGCTCTGAGGATTACACAACACTCGAGTGTGAGTAACAGTGTTTTTACCATGTGTCACGATTGCTTTGTCTGATACAGATCGCGTCAAACGTCTCAGGTTACCCATGTAACCGTGGTTCCCTGAGAAGGGAACGAGACGCTGCATCGATGGCGACACTTTGGGGAATCCCTCCAGCGGCAGCGCTCCTGAAGTCACATGTGCAACTTAGTCCAATCTTGATTGGTGCAAGTCATCATCCCGTGACGCGTGCCGGAGGATTGCCGCTCTCAGGTGTGCAGGAAGCATGGCAAAGGGACGCAGCGTCTCGTTCCCTTCTCAGGGAACATGGGTAAACTGAGACGTTCCCTTTCGAAGGAACTCGCGCTGCGATGACGACACTTTGGGGAACGATATGCCCACTTCGCCATGCTGACGAAAAGTCTGTCCCGGTGTTAAATGAGGCACAGCTCAGGACACGAGTGCTTGTGACCCCGGGGTCGCCAGAAGGTGTGTGGCGAGGACCATCCTGCCACATCACATATATCTTGGAGTGATGCCCCCGACCACAGTGCCTTTCAAGATGCCATGCTTCGGGTGGACTGGGCTCTAATTGGCAGAGGTGAGGGCAGCCCGCGCACCTCGTAAGCCATAGAGATAGCCTCAACAATCCACCCATTACAGTCTGTTTAGTAGCCGGGCAGCCCTTCTTAGGGGGCCCGAAGCATACCAAACCTGGTCAGACTTTCTCCACTGAGATGTCTTCCTGACCGGGCAAAGCAACCTGAGCTCTTGTTCCGCCGACACTTGGGGAGGTGGAAGGCCTGAAGGACCACTGGCCGGGCCACATTAGTGGAAACCTTAGGTACATACCCAGGTCTTGGGTAAATAATATCTTTTACTCCCCCCTGGAGTGTATTCTAGACAGGAGGGAGCAATCGACAAGGCCTGTAAATCTCCTATTCTCTTGAGAGATAACATAGCCAGCAAAAATGCCATCTTTAAGACTAGGCTTGTCTGATGCCGAGTCCAGAGGCTCGAAGGGTGCCAAGGATAACGCTTTTAATACTACGGCTAGATCCCATGTGGGGATTCTAACCTGAGCCGGAGGCCTCATCCTCAGAGTACCATGAAGGAAATGTGTACTAAGATGATGCCTTCCCAGTGAGCTGCCATCCAGGGGGACATGGAAAGCAGCCACTGCTGCCACACACACCTTAGTGTATGTGTAGAAGGGGACAGGCCGGCCGAGAGACGACCCTGCAGAGACTCCAACACTGAAGCCACTGGGTAGTTAACTGGGTCCAGTTGGTGCTATCTACACGCTCCACTTCAGCGCATATAGTTTCCTCATGGAGGGAGCTCTAGAGTTTAAGAGGGTCTCCACTACCTCAGTAGAGAGACCGGCGTTCAGGAACTGATCCCTCTCAGGGGCCAAACCCATCATTTCCACTTCTATAATGTCGAAGATCTATAATGGGACGTAACCCACCCAAATCACCACCTTCAACTTCCTCAGAAGAAGATAAGCCCAGCATCAAACCTCCAGAGCTAGCGGTGAGTACTGAGGGCTGAGAAAGGGCCAAAGCCGTCTCACACCCTCCCCTAGCTCCATCTGGGATCCCCATGAGTGAAGCCCCCGGGTTGCCGTCTGACATCAGCTGTGATGCCGGCTCCTTCATAGCTTCCGTATTCCACCGGCACGCGTCAGGATGAAGTTGCACTAATCAAGATTGGACTAAGTTGCACATGTGACTTCATCATCGACACAGCACAAGCTCCCTCGGAAGGGAACTGTGAAGTGATTTGTGCTTCAGTGAGCGACATCTGTTTCGTCATCAGTAAGACATTACAACATGTTTTATTTTATTTAAAACATGACACTGCAAATGATAATGAATACGTTTTTCACTTTATCGAAAAGGATGAACTATGAATTAGAGGATGACACGGGTGTGGATTTTCACTCCTGTCCCGTCCCACTCCCATAGAAAGAAATCTTGTCCCGTCCCACTCCCAGACCAAAGTTTAAAAAATAATCCCATCCCATCCCGCTCCTGGTAAATTGACTCCCACTCCCATCCCGCTCCTGTTTAAACTGACTCCCGCTCCTGTACCGCTCCCATATATTTTTTTTCTTCAATTAGTGCTTAGTTAATACATAGAATTTGATTTAATCTGCTCTCCATCCTGTTTTAGACCAGCTGCTGAGCCCCTGTTTCTAGATTTTCTCCAGAAAATGGAAGACAGCAAATAAAAGAAAAACAGTACATAGTTCACACCATGTCTACAATAGTTTAATAAACCCAAACAGCACATAAAGCTGGATTTTACTCATTTATTGTTGAGTAAACAATATATTTATAGTTTCTTTTAATTACATGTTAACGATTTTCATAAATTATGCTCTTGCATAATGAGTCCATCTTAGTTATATGTTGCTGTGTAGGAACAAAAGTGCATCTACATAGTCTGGATTGAGTAGACATGTCAATACTTCTGACTTTGCGCTGTAAATAATTTTTTGCCACAACGTCTTCTCCGCGGCTGTTAGCTCCCTCCATCACTGCTCTTTGAATTCCGGCGGTAAGCCGTGACAAAAAGCATTGATGGCTTCTGGGACGGCTGGGTCGAGTAGTTATTTTTTAATTGCGTTACATTGTAGGCGTATTAAAAGGAAACTACAAAATGGTGCATTTACGTTTTTCTTTTTTTTGTCGTCTTTGCTATTGGTTGATTCCCGCTCCCGTCTGCTCCCGTTAACCATTTATCCTGTACCGTCCAAATCCCGTGATTAATAGCAAAGATGACTCCCATCCTGCAGGAATCCCACGGGAATCCCGGGACCCGTGGGATTCCCGAAAAAAATGTCAGCCTCTAATATGAATAGCCTGTAAGAACGACAGTGTGACAAACAATCGTACATTCATTCAAGATTCTGTTGTTTACACAAAACACAGTAAGTTATCATTTGTAAACTATAACTGTGGTAACTCCATGTCATTATTTTAATATGCAAAACTGTTACCCAATCACAGCAGTGGGCGTTTACTTCCAACTCCTGAATGAGACACGCCCATCAAAACAGTGTTTCTTAGAGAGGGTCGAATACTGGATAGAAAATAGCTTATTGCTTCTAAATTAGGATGTTTTTTGATGTAAAAAATCTTGATCACATTATACAATTTTAAGAAAACAAAATTCCTGGCCCCTTTAAAGCTGTGACCTCTTAAAGGGACTGTTTACATGATTTTCCCACAACATTCCACTGTGAGGAGAAAAACAGTCATACTGTTGGTAAGTGTGTGTTGGTGTGTGTGTGTCAGTGCAAACCCTGAAAAACAAGCCCAACTCGTGCCAGCTCCTCTGGACGTCTGTGTTCGTGTTCAGGAGGTGCAAACTTTCCCAATAAACACTGTTTCTGTGAGCGCTTCAAGCTTTCCCACCGATGACGTATCCAGAACATTTGCTCAAAAATAGACCACTTTCACATCTGAGTTCAGCACAGGTCATCATATCAAAATAAATAATAATAACACACAAACATAAAATTTGGAAAAAAAATGTTTTATTCAACAGACAATAAACACTTGATTTGCTTTTTAAAAAATCTATAAAAAAGGTGATTTGATTGTGATCTGAACTTGTTAAAACAGATGCAAGGTCCAAAAACTGTTTAATGACAATAAAAAAATGAATGAGAATTAATTTCAACAGTTAAATTACATATTTATCAATGACATTTTTTAATCATGTGCGGTCACTGTATAAATAAAACACTGAAATTAAATTAAATACAAACAGAATAACAAACAAATAAATGACATGATAAAAAAAGTTTTGTTTTTTTTGGAAAATCAACACCAAAAATACAATTTGAAAAGTACAGTGCATGAAAATGTCATGGAGAGGGCCGATGTCCCCGGTCCAACGCTGGGATCTGGCCAATAAACACGTTACATTCTAGAACGGCGGCTTGGGTTGGACTGAACGTTCATGTGTTGCTGGAGTTCATGTCGTCTCTGTCCACACTAACACAGTTTCTGCTGCGAGAGGCTTCAGTATCTGTAATGCCTCTTCTGTGGTTCAGTATCTGTAATGTCCTCTCCTGTGCTCGTGGCTGGTCTCGATGCACAGGACGATGAACCGGTTGGAGCAGCTTCGGGTCTGCTGGTTCAGTAATCCGCTGTAGAGGAACGAGGCCTGACCCGTGATGGCCATGTCTCCAGCTCTCCAGGACTCACAGTTCAGAGCGTCCAGTCGCTTTCCTCGCTCTGAAGAGCCGTGCCACACCGCCTTCTGAGGCCTGAACACACACACACACACACAAGCATAACTCAAGACATGTATGGCTTCAAACATCTCAAAACGCTCTCAGGAACATGCAGAACTACTGTTTATATTTCCTGAACTCAAATAGTTAGTCTAGCCCTGTATCACGAGGCTCCTATGTGTTCATGTGTGTATTAGCTTTGAGCTCATGTACACTACTGTTCAAAAGTTTAGGGACAGTAAGAATTTTAAATAATAATAATACTTTCATTCAGTAAGGAAGCATTAAATTGCTCAAAAGTGACAGTAAAGACATTTTTGTCATGACAACTCTTGGGGTGTTTGGGATGGTAATAGATATGCAATGTTAATGTATTCAGTCTTGGCAGAATAGATCTGCTACGCTGCTGCTGTTATTACTGCTGTTATTACTGCTCCTGCTATTACTGCTGCTGTTACTGCTGTTATTACTGCTGCTGTTACTGCTGTTATTACTGCTGCTGTTACTGGTGTTATTACTGCTGCTGTTACTGCTGTTATTACTGCTGCTGTTACTGGTGTTATTACTGCTGCTGTTACTGCTGTTATTACTGCTGCTGTTACTGCTGTTATTACTGCTGTTGTTACTGCTGTTATTACTGCTCCTGCTATTACTGCTGCTGTTACTGCTGTTATTACTGCTGCTGTTACTGCTGTTATTACTGCTGCTGTTACTGCTGTTATTACTGCTGCTGTTACTGCTGTTATTACTGCTGCTGTTACTGCTGTTATTACTGCTGCTGTTATTACTGCTGCTGTTACTGCTGTTATTACTGCTGCTGTTACTGCTGCTGTTACTGCTGTTATTACTGCTCCTGCTATTACTGCTCTTATTACTGCTGTTATTACTGCTGCTGTTATTACTGCTGCTGTTACTGCTGTTATTACTGCTGCTGTTACTGCTGCTGTTACTGCTGTTATTACTGCTGTTATTACTGCTGTTATTACTGCTCCTGCTATTACTGCTGTTATTACTGCTGTTACTGCTGTTATTACTGCTGTTATTACTGCTCCTGCTATTACTGCTGCTGTTACTGCTGTTATTACTGCTGCTGTTACTGCTGTTATTACTGCTGTTATTACTGCTGCTGTTATTACTGCTGCTGTTACTGCTGTTATTACTGCTGCTGTTACTGCTGCTGTTACTGCTGTTATTACTGCTCCTGCTATTACTGCTCTTATTACTGCTGTTATTACTGCTGCTGTTATTACTGCTGCTGTTACTGCTGTTATTACTGCTGCTGTTACTGCTGCTGTTACTGCTGTTATTACTGCTGTTATTACTGCTCCTGCTATTACTGCTGCTGTTACTGCTGTTATTACTGCTGCTGTTACTGCTGTTATTACTGCTGTTATTACTGCTGCTGTTACTGCTGTTATTACTGCTGCTGTTACTGCTGTTATTACTGCTGTTATTACTGCTGCTGTTACTGCTGTTATTACTGCTGCTGTTACTGCTGCTGTTACTGCTGTTATTACTGCTGCTGTTACTGCTGTTATTACTGCTGCTGTTACTGCTGTTATTACTGCTGCTGTTACTGCTGTTATTACTGCTGCTGTTACTGCTGTTATTACTGCTGCTGTTACTGCTGTTATTACTGCTGTTATTACTGCTGCTGTTACTGCTGTTATTACTGCTGCTGTTACTGCTGTTATTACTGCTGTTATTACTGCTGCTGTTATTACTGCTGCTGTTACTGCTGTTATTACTGCTGCTGTTACTGCTGTTATTACTGCTGCTGTTACTGGTGTTATTACTGCTGCTGTTACTGCTGTTATTACTGCTGCTGTTACTGCTGTTATTACTGCTGCTGTTACTGCTGTTATTACTGCTGTTACTGCTGTTATTACTGCTGCTGTTACTGCTGTTATTACTGCTGCTGTTACTGCTGTTATTACTGCTGTTATTACTGCTGCTGTTACTGCTGTTATTACTGCTGCTGTTACTGCTGTTATTACTGCTGTTATTACTGCTGCTGTTACTGCTGTTATTACTGCTGCTGTTACTGCTGTTATTACTGCTGCTGTTACTGCTGTTATTACTGCTGTTATTACTGCTGCTGTTATTACTGCTGCTGTTACTAGTGTTATTACTGCTGCTGTTATTACTGCTGTTATTACTGCTGCTGTTACTGCTATTATTACTGCTGCTGTTACTGCTGTTATTACTGCTGCTGTTACTGGTGTTATTACTGCTGCTGTTACTGCTGTTATTACTGCTGCTGTTATTACTGCTGTTATTACTGCTGCTGTTACTGCTGTTATTACTGCTGCTGTTACTGCTGTTATTACTGCTGCTGTTACTGCTGTTATTACTGCTGCTGTTACTGCTGTTATTACTGCTGCTGTTACTGCTGTTATTACTGCTGTTGTTACTGCTGTTATTACTGCTGTTATTACTGCTGCTGTTACTGCTGTTATTACTGCTGCTGTTACTGCTGTTATTACTGCTGTTATTACTGCTGCTGTTACTGCTGTTATTACTGCTGCTGTTATTACTGCTGTTATTACTGCTGCTGTTATTACTGCTGTTATTACTGCTGCTGTTACTGCTGTTATTACTGCTGCTGTTACTGCTGTTATTACTGCTGCTGTTACTGCTGTTATTACTGCTGTTATTACTGCTGCTGTTACTGCTGTTATTACTGCTGCTGTTACTGCTGTTATTACTGCTGCTGTTACTGCTGCTGTTATTGCTGCTGTTATTACTGCTGCTGCTGCTATTACTGCTGCTGTTGTTATTACTGCTGCTGTTATTGCTCCTGCTGCTGCTGCTGCTGTTATTGCTGCTTCTGCTGCTGCTGTTATTGCTGCTGCTGCTGCTGCTGTTATTGCTGCTGCTGCTGTTATTGCTGCTTCTGCTGCTGCTGTTGCTGCTATTGCTGCTGCTGCTGCTGTTATTGCTGCTCCTGCTGCTGCTGTTATTGCTGCTTCTGCTGCTGCTGCTGTTATTGCTGCTGCTGCTGCTATTACTGCTGCTGTTATTGCTGCTGCTGCAGTTATTGCTGCTTCTGCTGTTGCTGCTGTTATTTCTGCTGCTGCTGTTATTACTGCTGCTGCTGTTATTTCTGCTGCTGTTATTTCTGCTGCTGCTGTTATTACTGCTGCTGCTGTTATTTCTGCTGCTGCTGTTATTGTTGCTGCTGCTGTTATTGCTGCTGCTGCCGTTATTATATATGCTATATATATGCTGCTGCTGTTACTGCTGCTGTTATTACCGCTGCTGTTACTGCTGCTGTTATTACTGCTGCTGTTATTGCTGCTGCTGCTGCTGCTGTTATTGCTGCTGCTGCTGCTGTTATTGCTGCTTCTGCTGCTGCTGTTATTGCTGCTGCTGCTGTTATTGCTGCTGTTATTACTGCTGCTGTTATTACTGCTGCTGCTGCTATTACTGCTGCTGTTGTTATTACTGCTGCTGTTATTGCTCCTGCTGCTGCTGCTGTTATTGCTCCTGCTGCTGCTGCTGTTATTGCTGCTTCTGCTGCTGCTGTTATTGCTGCTGCTGCTGCTGTTATTGCTGCTGCTGCTGTTATTGCTGCTGCTGCTGTTATTGCTGCTTCTGCTGCTGCTGTTATTGCTGCTGCTGCTGCTATTGCTGCTGCTGCTGCTGCTGTTATTGCTGCTCCTGCTGCTGCTGTTATTGCTGCTTCTGCTGCTGCTGCTGTTATTACTGCTGCTGTTACTGCTGCTGTTATTACTGCTGCTGTTATTGCTGCTGCTGCTGCTGCTGCTGTTATTGCTGCTGCTGCTGCTGTTATTGCTGCTTCTGCTGCTGCTGTTATTGCTGCTGCTGCTGTTATTGCTGCTGCTGCTGTTATTGCTGCTGTTATTACTGCTGCTGTTATTACTGCTGCTGCTGCTATTACTGCTGCTGTTGTTATTACTGCTGCTGTTATTGCTCCTGCTGCTGCTGCTGTTATTGCTGCTTCTGCTGCTGCTGTTATTGCTGCTGCTGCTGTTATTGCTGCTGCTGCTGTTATTGCTGCTTCTGCTGCTGCTGTTGCTGCTATTGCTGCTGCTGCTGCTGCTGTTATTGCTGCTCCTGCTGCTGCTGTTATTGCTGCTTCTGCTGCTGCTGCTGTTATTGCTGCTGCTGCTGTTATTGCTGCTGCTGCTGCTATTACTGCTGCTGTTATTGCTGCTGCTGCAGTTATTGCTGCTTCTGCTGTTGCTGCTGTTATTTCTGCTGCTGCTGTTATTACTGCTGCTGCTGTTATTTCTGCTGCTGTTATTTCTGCTGCTGCTGTTATTACTGCTGCTGCTGTTATTTCTGCTGCTGCTGTTATTGTTGCTGCTGCTGTTATTGCTGCTGCTGCCGTTATTAGTGCTGCTGCCGTTATTAGTGCTGCTGCTGCTGTTATTGCTGCTGCTGTTATTTCTGCTGCTGCTGTTATTGCTGCTGCTGTTATTACTGCTGCTGCTGTTATTTCTGCTGCTGCTGTTATTGCTGCTGCTGCTGTTATTTCTGCTGCTGTTATTTCTGCTGCTGCTGTTATTGCTGCTGCTGTTATTACTGCTGCTGCTGTTATTTCTGCTGCTGCTGTTATTACTGCTGCTGCTGTTATTGCTGCTGCTGCTGTTATTACTGCTGCTGCTGTTATTTCTGCTGCTGCTGTTATTACTGCTGCTGCTGTTATTGCTGCTGCTGCTGTTATTACTGCTGCTGCTATTACTGCTGCTGTTATTGCTGCTGCTGTTATTACTGCTGCTGTAATATTGCTGGTGTTATTACTGATGCTGGTGCTGTTATTATTACTGATGCTGGTGCTGTTATTATTGCTGCTGCTGCTGCTTTTATTACTGATGCTGCTATTATTGCTGCTGCTGCTGCTGCTGCTGTTATTATTACTGCTGCTGTTATTATTGCTGCTGCTGTTATTACTGTTGCTGTTATTACTGATGCTGGTGCTGTTATTATTGCTGTTGCTGCTGTTATTGCTGCTGGTGCTGTTATTACTGCTGTTATTACTGCTGTTATTACTGCTGCTGTTATTACTGCTGCTGCTGTTATTTCTGCTGCTGTTATTGCTGCTGCTGTTATTACTGCTGCTGCTGTTATTACTGCTGCTGCTGTTATTTCTGCTGCTGTTATTGCTGCTGCTGTTATTACTGCTGCTGCTGTTATTCCTGCTGCTGCTGTTATTTCTGCTGCTGTTATTACTGCTGCTGTAATATTGCTGGTGTTATTACTGATGCTGGTGCTGTTATTATTACTGATGCTGGTGCTGTTACTATTGCTGCTGCTGCTGTTATTATTGCTGGTGTTATTACTGATGCTGGTGCTGTTATTATTACTGCTGCTGTTATTATTGCTGCTGCTGCTGCTGCTTTTATTACTACTGCTGTTATGCTGCTGTTATTATTGCTGCTGCTGTTATTACTGCTGCTGTTATTACTGCTGCTGTTATTACTGATGCTGGTGCTGTTATTATTGCTGTTGCTGCTGTTATTACTGCTGCTGCTGTTATTGCTGCTGCTGCTGTTATTCCTGCTGCTGTTATTTCTACTGCTGCTGTTATTGCTGCTGCTGCTGCTGCTGTTATTGCTGCTGCTATTATTTCTGCTGCTGCTGTTATTGCTGCTGCTGCTGCTGCTGCTGTTATTGCTGCTGCTGCTGTTATTGCTGCTGTTGCTGCTGTTATTACTGCTGCTGCTGTTATTGCTGCTGTTGCTGCTGTTATTACTGCTGCTGCTGTTATTGCTGCTGCTGCTGCTGTTATTTCTGCTACTGCTGTTATTACTGCTGCTGCTGTTATTGCTGCTACTGTTATTACTGCTGCTGTAATATTGCTGGTGTTATTACTGATGCTGGTGCTGTTATTATTACTGATGCTGGTGCTGTTATTATTGCTGCTGCTGCTGTTATTATTGCTGGTGTTATTACTGATGCTGGTGCTGTTATTATTGCTGCTGCTGCTGCTTTTATTACTGCTGCTGTTATTATTGCTGCTGCTGCTGCTTTTATTACTACTGCTGTTGTTGATGCTGCTGTTATTATTGCTGCTGCTGTTATTACTGATGCTGGTGCTGTTATTATTGCTGTTGCTGCTGTTATTACTGCTGCTGCGGTTGCTGTTAATACTGCTAATGATTATTATTGGTGCTGCTGTTGATTATAGATACTGCTGTTGTTATTGCTGCTGCAGCAGAGCAAGTACAGGACTTAAGTTTTCTAACTTAATTCAATATTGTGATGAAGCTTCAGCAATTATCATGATATGGAAATCTGATACGTCACATACCTAATAATAAGCTTGAGTACATGCATTTCACGCTGACTTCAACGATGAGTCAAAACAGACAGAGTTCTTAACGTGAGAACTGAGGAACCACTAACATAGGCTTAATGAATTGTCTCTTCTGTTTCATGCATTCATACAGCAGTTCTCCTGAAACTCAGTCCATGTAGATCCTAAAAACGTCCCACTTCACAAACAACCTTAAAAAGGCTCCAGCAAACCACAATTGCTGCTGCGCTGTCACTGCCTCATCTGGAGCATCGCACTGCAGGCTATATTTACCGGCCTGGAGTATAAATACACATAAAGAGAGAAGAAAAAATACAAATGCACGGGTGGAGAAATGTGAGGTGTAGCCGCTGTCGTCTGGACTGTGGTCAGTGCGCGGAGGAGGGCCGTGTGTGTGTGTGTGTGTGTGTCGGGCATTGGCAATACTTGAGAGACTCCAACCGAAGCTGTTTACCACTAAACCATTACTAGAGTTTGTCGACTGCCTTTAGGCAATTAATGAGGTAGAATGATAGGACTTAACTGAGACATTTCATGCAATTGCTTGCCTAAAATGTGCATGAGAAAATAACATTCAGCCAACCAACACAAAGCTTTTAAGCACATGATTGGATCAAGAAGTTGTTGAAGTGTGTTAGAATCTCTCTGCTCACTTGAGGATAATCTTCAAAGCTGCTTAAACTGTGAGCGTTTAACACTTGATCTGAATATGTGTACTGACCAGAAGGGGTCACTCATCACATCACGCCCGTCGAAGGAATACAGCGGGATCCCGGGAGGCAGGAGATGGTTGGAGAAGATCGACTCCCAGTCCTTGAACAGGACCTCACCCTACACACACACATCACAGAGGGATTTAAAACTGTCCCGTAAAATCTAACGTGTGAACACTGAAGTATATGGATTTAAACACTTAGGGGGACAGTTCCAGGGTTAATAAAGTCAACTGAAACTTAAAATTTCCTGATAATTTACTCTCCCCACGTCATCCAAGATGTTCGAGTCTTTCTTTCTTCAGTCGAAATGAAATGAAGGTTTTTGAGGAACACACTCCAGGGTTTCTCCATATAGTGACTTCAATGGGGTCCAACGGGTCGAAGGTCCAGATGTGAGTTTCAGTGCAGCTTCAAAGTCTCGACACGATCCAGCCGAGGAATAAGAGTCTTATCCAGACAAACCAGCCGACATTTTTACAAAAATAAACATTTATATACTCTTTAACCACAAAATCGTGTCGAGACTTTGAAGCTGAACTGAAACTGACATCTGGACCTTCGACCCGTTGGACCCCATTGAAGTCACTATATTAAGAACAATCCTGGAATGTTTTCCTCAAAAACCTTAATTTCTTGTTGACTGAAGAAAGAAATACATGAACATCTTGGATGACGTGGGGGAGAGTAAATTATCAGGAAATTTAAATTCTGAAGTGAACTAATCCCTAAAAACGTGTTGCTTTAAATAAAATAAGCGTTAACTGAAATAAAATAAACTTATTTTAAACAGAAACAGGTGAGATTCCTTTACAAAGAAGCACGAGTGAGTGAAACCTAAGACATTTACCCTCAGGTTGACGACTGGCGTGTGAGTTCGGAACATGGGCTGCACGGTGTCAATCAGGTCCTGTAGGTGGTGTGAGAGGAAGGCCTTGTAATGGTCTCTGATTCCCATGGCTTGAGCTTGAGTTCTGCAGAGCTGGTTCACTGAGTGGACGGAGCCCAGATTCCCCGTCAGTGGTGTGTTGAGAGCCACCAGCCTCAGCTGAGAGCATGGAGAAGCACACACGTCAGGACACACACAATAAAACTGCCAATGCTGAGAAACAAGATATAAACTTGCAATTCTGACTATTTTTTTAATTAAAAAAGGTAGTTGTGACTTATATCTTGTAATTCTGGCTTTATTTAGCACAGTTCAGATTTTATAACTCACAATTCTTTTGTTTTCTCTTCAAGACCTTTTTTTCTCAAAATTGCGAGATATAAAGTTGCAGTTACCAGCGTGTGGAAACCGTTCGCCCTCATGTGAAATGAGGATTATTGAACGGATTATTGAAATGACTAGATTTTGCTCAAAAACCATTGCTGAACGATGGTAAATGCGACAACCTTTACATTGCAACCAGGGTTTGAAATTCACTTTTTCACTCAGCGGCCAGTTTGGCTACAAAATCTTTTAAGTTACCAGCCATTCAGAACTTCTACTAGCCAAAAAAAAAAAAGAAAAAAAAAAGACATTAACCAGATTAATTACATCACAGCTTATATACAGTATATATTGTACAATTTGGATTTCATACATTCATTTCTTATTCAAACAAAATCCTGTCATCCATCATCTCTCTTCCTCTTTCATCCTCATCCCCATAAATGTGTTTTAGGAGGACAGATCAATACAGGACACAGAACATCAGAAACATGTCAGATGTTGGAAAATAACAGTGTGTTTTCTGTTCACCAAAAGCTTTTAATCTCCGCCATTGCTTCAACGCAAATGAACAAGCGTGCCGTTATTAGTTGTGTAGTGCCGTGTGTGTTCAAGCCAGATATGAGCAGATTCTGTGCAATATGCTGTATTTAATATATCATGATGGCTCACGAGTTGAGTATTTTTGATTTTGCAGATTGGCTACACAGACTTCCCCAGCAAAGTGAGTAAATATAATAATAACATGCAAATTGGCCAGTGATTTAAAAGCGTTTCCCGCCACTGTTGATTTTTACCCGCATTTGGTGAGTGTTCATTTCAAACCCTGATTATAAGCCACAAAAATGGTCCAAAAGTGAAGAATACAGCCACTTCACACACACACACACACACACACAGGCAGAGAGAGAAAGCAGAGGCGTGTTGGAGAGCATCTCCTCATGAAGACAGACTGGCTGGATGATCTTCCACAACAGTGGATGAAGAACCATCATTTAGTCTAAAACGGGAGCTGGACACCACAGACTCAATGATGAGGCCTGATCACTTTGAGGCTTTTGAGGTGCTTTTCATAACCAAACCATGACAAATCTGAAATATGACATTAGTCTCTGTGTAGGACAGCCTGGGAATGTGAGTACGGGTTCAGTGTGTGGTGGGAGAGCCAGAGATACACTATTGTAGGATACATGACACTCACTTTATTCTGAGGTTATTCTGCTGTGGAGAAGTTTCCAGTAGGAAGCCAAACCATTGAACACGCATGTAGACACACACACACACACACACACACACACACACACACTCTCTCTCTCTCTCTCTCACACACACACACACACACACACACTTACTGCTTGTCCCGTGTGTATCTCAGGTGTGTTGAGTTGAGGGCTCAGCATCAGAGGTTCAGCCTGTAGGGTTTAACAGACACAAGCTCAGTCCGCTGAGACACACACACACACACACTCTCTATTTGCATTCAGATTTAAAACAGTCACTTTTTCCACATGAAAAAGTATTTTCCTGCCCAATAACATGTGTGTAATGTGTGTATTGAGTGTAATGTGTGTAATGTGTGTATTGAGTGTAATGTGTGTAATGTGTGTATTGAGTGTAATGTGTGTAATGTGTGTATTGAGTGTAATGTGTGTATTGATTGTAATGTGTGTATTGAGTGTAATGTGTGTAATGGGCTGAAAGCCATGTTTCCTACATCGTCCTGTGAGAGGGCCGGAGACTCGAGTGTGTGGATCACAGCGCCCAGCAGAACCTCTCTCCAGCCGCCTGATACCCGAATGAAGAGTTTACTGGAGTCCGAGACCCAAGCCAGCGTTCCCTCGTCCTCGAGCGCCTGCGTCATCACTCGCACAGTGGCAAACCTCCGCGCCTGTGGACACGACACTACTGAGGGGAGATACTCTACACAACATCTCTCACGACACTACTGAGGGGAGATACTACATCTCTCACGACACTACTGAGGGGAGACACTACATCTCTCACGACACTACTGAGGGGAGATACTACATCTCTCACGACACTACTGAGGGGAGACACTACATCTCTCACGACACTACTGAGGGGAGATACTCTATACCTCTCACGACACTACTGAGGGGAGATACTCTACACCTCTCACGACACTACTGAGGGGAGATACTCTACATCTCTCACGACACTACTGAGGGGAGACACTACATCTCTTACGACACTACTGAGGGGAGACACTACATCTCTCACGACACTACTGAGGGGAGATACTACATCTCTCACGACACTACTGAAGGGAGACACTACATCTCTCACGACACTACTGAGGGGAGACACTACATCTCTCACGACACTACTGAGGGGAGACACTCTACACCTCTCACGAC
This sequence comes from Rhinichthys osculus, assembly GCA_029959095.1. Classification (NCBI taxonomy): domain Eukaryota; kingdom Metazoa; phylum Chordata; class Actinopteri; order Cypriniformes; family Leuciscidae; genus Rhinichthys; species Rhinichthys osculus. Next base: position 31,427,832 of record JARWKJ010000023.1, read on the forward strand.
ACTACTGAGGGGAGATACTCTACACCTCTCACGACACTACTGAGGGGAGATACTCTACATCTCTCACGACACTACTGAGGGGAGATACTCTACACCTCTCACGACACTACTGAGGGGAGATACTCTACATCTCTCACGACACTACTGAGGGGAGATACTCTACATCTCTCACGACACTACTGAGGGGAGATACTCTACATCTCTCACGACACTACTGAGGGGAGACACTCTACATCTCTCACGACACTACTGAGGGGAGACACTCTACACCTCTCACAACACTACTGAGGGGAGACACTACATCTCTCACGACACTACTGAGGGGAGATACTCTACATCTCTCACTACACTACTGAGGGGAGACACTCTACATCTCTCACGACACTACTGAGGGGAGACACTCTACACCTCTCACAACACTACTGAGGGGAGACACTACATCTCTCACGACACTACTGAGGGGAGATACTCTACACCTCTCACGACACTACTGAGGGGAGATACTCTACACCTCTCACGACACTACTGAGGGGAGATACTCTACATCTCTCACGACACTACTGAGGGGAGATACTCTACACCTCTCACGACACTACTGAGGGGAGATACTCTACATCTCTCACGACACTACTGAGGGGAGATACTCTACATCTCTCACGACACTACTGAGGGGAGATACTCTACATCTCTCACGACACTACTGAGGGGAGACACTCTACATCTCTCACGACACTACTGAGGGGAGATACTCTACATCTCTCACGACACTACTGAGGGGAGATACTCTACACCTCTCACGACACTACTGAGGGGAGATACTCTACACCTCTCACGACACTACTGAGGGGAGATACTCTACATCTCTCACGACACTACTGAGGGGAGATACTCTACATCTCTCACGACACTACTGAGGGGAGACACTCTACATCTCTCACGACACTACTGAGGGGAGATACTCTACATCTCTCACGACACTACTGAGGGGAGATACTCTACACCTCTCACGACACTACTGAGGGGAGATACTCTACACCTCTCACGACACTACTGAGGGGAGATACTCTACATCTCTCACGACACTACTGAGGGGAGATACTCTACATCTCTCACGACACTACTGAGGGGAGACACTCTACATCTCTCACGACACTACTGAGGGGAGACACTCTACATCTCTCACGACACCACTGAGGGGAGATACTCTACATCTCTCACGACACTACTGAGGGGAGACACTCTACATCTCTCACGACACTACTGAGGGGAGATACTCTACATATCTCACGACACTACTGAGGGGAGATACTCTACATCTCTCACGACACTACTGAGGGGAGACACTCTACATCTCTCACGACACTACTGAGGGGAGACACTCTACATCTCTCACGACAGTACTGAGGGGAGATACTCTACATCTCTCACGACACTACTGAGGGGAGATACTCTACATCTCTCACGACACTACTGAGGGGAGACACTCTACATCTCTCACGACACTACTGAGGGGAGACACTCTACATCTCTCACGACACTACTGAGGGGAGACACTCTACATCTCTCACGACACCACTGAGGGGAGATACTCTACATCTCTCACGACACTACTGAGGGGAGACACTCTACATCTCTCACGACACTACTGAGGGGAGATACTCTACATATCTCACGACACTACTGAGGGGAGATACTCTACATCTCTCACGACACTACTGAGGGGAGACACTCTACATCTCTCACGACACTACTGAGGGGAGACACTCTACATCTCTCACGACACTACTGAGGGGAGATACTCTACATCTCTCACGACACTACTGAGGGGAGACACTCTACATCTCTCACGACACTACTGAGGGGAGACACTCTACATCTCTCACGACACTACTGAGGGGAGATACTCTACATCTCTCACGACACTACTGAGGGGAGATACTCTACATCTCTCACGACACTACTGAGGGGAGACACTCTACATCTCTCACGACACTACTGAGGGGAGATACTCTACATCTCTCACGACACTACTGAGGGGAGATACTCTACATCTCTCACGACACTACTGAGGGGAGATACTCTACATGTCTCACGACACTACTGAGGGGAGATACTCTACATCTCTCACGACACTACTGAGGGGAGATACTCTACACCTCTCACGACACTACTGAGGGGAGATACTCTACATCTCTCACGACACTACTGAGGGGAGATACTCTACATCTCTCACGACACTACTGAGGGGAGATACTCTACATCTCTCACGACACTACTGAGGGGAGACACTCTACATCTCTCACGACAATACTGAGGGGAGATACTCTACACCTCTCACGACACTACTGAGGGGAGACACTCTACATCTCTCACGACACTATTGAGGGGAGATACTCTACACCTCTCACGACACTACTGAGGGGAGATACTCTACACCTCTCACGACACTACTGAGGGGAGATACTCTACATCTCTCACGACACTACTGAGGGGAGACACTCTACATCTCTCACGACACTACTGAGGGGAGATACTCTACATCTCTCACGACACTACTGAGGGGAGATACTCTACATCTCTCAACATCTCTCACGACACTACTGAGGGGAGATACTCTACACCTCTCACGACACTACTGAGGGGAGACACACTACACCTCTCACGACACTACTGAGGGGAGATACTCTACATCTCTCACGACACTACTGAGGGGAGATACTCTACATCTCTCACGACACTACTGAGGGGAGACTCTCTACATCTCTCACGACAGAACACAAGACGAGGGATTTAACATATTCAGGGCCTTAAAGGAATATTTCACTGCAAAATGCAAGATTCTGTCATCATTTACTCCGCCACAAGTTGTTTCAAACCTGTATGAGTTTCTTTGTTCTGATGAAAACAAAGGAAGATATTTTGAAGGATGTCGATAACCAAACAGGCCCAGCGCTCCATTGACTTACATAGTAGGATACTGTGGAAGTCCATCAACTGTTTGGTTACCGACATTCTTCAAAATATCTTCCTTTGTGTTCTGCAGAAGAAAGACATTCATACAGGTTTGAAACAACTTGAAGCGGAGTACATGATGACAGAATTTTCGTTTTGCAGGGAGGTATTCCCTTAAAGCTGCAGTCACATCAGTGAAATCTCCCAGTGTCTCGATGTATGAAGCACAGCTCACTCTGTTGCTCATGCGGCGAGATCATGTGACCAGATTTTGGCATTAAAGCAAATGATTGACAGATTGATTGAAGAGATATGAGGGTTTACTCACAGCTCCGGCGGGATCAGCTCGACCCGGAGGACCAGGAGGACCTGGAGGACCAGGGATCCTCACACCTGAAACAACAGCAGGATCACACACACACACACACACACACACACACATCACACTAGGATCACAGCAGGACTGATGGGAAATCTACAGCGCTCCGCAGGGATCCACTGAGAGACTCATTATCTCAGATCAACAACAACATGCCGAGAAACAGATAAACAGATGTAATGCGTCTGTGACCTTCAGGACCCTTACCTTTGTAAGAGCCTCAGGTATAAAGATGTGTGTATAATGATCCTAAATGTGAACGTATGAATAATTTATCAAACATCACTCTCTCTTTATAAATACAGTTCATCTTAAAGAGGCCATATTATGCTTGATGTTGTATTCAGGCTCTACTAGAACAGCTTTTCCTGCTTGATTATTTTCCTCATATTCTCCATCGTGCGGCTCCTCTCTTCCCAGTCTGTCAGTAACGCTCTGTTTAGTTCCTGTCTCTATGAAGCCCCTCCTCCTGAAAAGCACACTGTGCTTTGATTGGTCGGCTGGAGCAGTGTGTTGTGATTGGTCGAGCGCTTCGAGTGTGTTTGGGAAATGTCCTGCCCCTTTATTCTGCGTATGAATTATTATAATGAGGAATCTAGTGACGTGTTTATTCTCGGAAGAAACTCAAGATACAATGGAGGCGTTTCAGGAGTTCAGAAACACTGACACTGATATAGAGAAGAACTGGAGCTTCTCTATGATCAGACAGCAACATCACACACTAAACACAGATGAACATGAGGAAAAGCAGAATAGGACTCGTTTAAGTTCAATTTGTAGAAGCACATCGACTCCACCTACAGGACGGTTTATGTACAACGTGTGTGTAGGCATTTATTATTGTTATTGAGAAAATCAGTTAGAAGTTAAAGAAGTTAAAATTTAGCTCATTTCTTATAATAATGCATATTGTAAAGGCCTGTTTATCTTTATATTTTCATAAAGAATCTGTAATTAATTGAGCTGCTGGCACATGAGGTACACCTGCTCGTCAGTGACTCGGCTTCTGCCTTTATTAATCTGTAGGATAAAATCCATGGTATTTATGATCTACTCTGCTCGTACGTGTGTTTTATTCACGAGGCGTCTGGACTGTCCTGGAGATATTTGTGGATTTGTGGAATGAGGGCGGCGGTGTGTTGATAAAACACATTTCTGTGGTTGGGTTGGACTGTTGATGGTCAGATGTTATGATTGTGCTTTAAGGTTCTTCTCACCGGAAGCGTATCGTCCGGGTGGTCCCGGAGGTCCCGGCGGTCCCGGAGGTCCAGCAAAACCACTTCTGCCCAAACCTGGCGCTCCAGGGGGTCCTCGAGGGCCTGGGTGACCCGGGGGCCCGGCGACAGATTCCCCTTTAGGCCCCTGCTGACAAACCCTGAATCATTACACATTACACACACAGCAGAACCACTGGACCATCACGGCACAGAAACACACACCCGGTCAAACTAAACAACACTTTCAGTTCAAAATTTACTCTGAATAGTAACAGCATGGGGATTTGAATTAGTAAGTAAATTATCAATTTTAAAATTAAACATTGAAATTAATTTTATTAACTATTCCCAAAAAAAGGGCAAGAAAATCCATAAAATACCATACTCTATGATGATGAATTATTGAGATTGTTCTGCTCTAGGTCAGTTGTAAGGATTTGAGAATGTCTTGCAAAAGGACGTTCA
>JARWKJ010000023.1:31435344-31437844 GCA_029959095.1 Rhinichthys osculus
AAGACAGGTGTGTGTTAATGCGACTCGTTCAAAGCAATAAACAGGAACACACCTGTGTGTGAGTCAAGCGCTGGATGAAGAAACACACAATCATGTGGAGCTGTGTGTGAGCGTCAGGCGGCACAGAGAGAGAGCTAACACTGCTGATCTCAGGGTAAGAGTGATCCACGGGACATCAACAGCCATAAACACCGGGTTATGGATCATACGCACTGAATCATGGGATATGCTCAACTCTACGGCCTTCATGTGTGACAGAACGCTGTATTAAAGACACGTGTGTTTGCTATTAAAACACTGACTGTATTTGAGTTATGAGATGATAATGCAGCGGAGCTTGGAGAGGGAACTATACATCAGTGTTGAGAGATTTATGATGTGTAAAAACTCTAGAAGCCGAGAAGAGCAGAGTTCTTATGCACTGTCCATAATCCATATGAGCCGTTATGATCATCATCAGACACACATGCAGGCGTCCCACATGATCAAACCCACGCCAGAGCATGGCATTATGGGCCATAAACTCATGCTGCCAATATCTCCTTCAGGTTATGCATATGTGCTGCAGTGGAGATGTTAAGATGTGTTACACCTGAGAGGGGTCAAAGGTCAAGTGTGTGTTCAAATCATCTTTCTCATATCCTAGTTTAACATCTAGAGTGAACTGTATAACACTGATGAAAACACTTTTTTCTACATAATATGATACAAATTTAAATAGTAAATGAATGTCTTTGTGTCCAGTGTCCTTGTTAGACATGTTAAATCTGTTACTATAGTAATAACAGTAAATTATGCATAATTACGTGTAACTAAACCCAACCCTAACCCCAGAATAAGTGCATTTAGTTAGTTAATATTACTCAGAGCTTAAATGTATAATTACACTGCAGCAAGAACAGCTTAATCATAAAGTGTAACTGGTAGTAAATACTTTAAAAATAATTTTTTTAAAATACTATCATAATTTTTGTTTTGGTGCAGAAATGACACACTTCTCCTTTAATTATGAGAAAGAAATCCTCGTTGAGAAGAATATTTCTTGATCAGAGTTAGAGTGAGAGAGTTTAAGAGTTAAAGGAAGATGATGATGAAGATGAAGATGAGCTTTTACAGTCACTCACGGGCTGTTTGCAGTTGGGTCGAGGAGGGACGGGAAACACGGTCTATAGGAGATAAACACACACTGAGCAACAGCTTTACATACAGTCTGTGTGAGACACACACACACACACACACACACACACACACACTTACTCCTCTGGGACAGTTGAACGCTCCTGGACGGCCTGGAGGACCCGGAGGACCCTTTGGGAACACGAGAGGAATCATTACAGAATCACGACAGACATTGTGAATCGTCAGGAATTAAAGACTTTGCAACAATCTTCAGCAAGTTCTGTGAGACTGTACGGTCTTATTTGGGGGCATCAGGGGGCAGGGGGCATCGGGGGGCAGGGGGCATCGGGGGCAGGGGGCATCGGGGGCAGGGGGCATCGGGGGCAGGGGGCATCGGGGGGCAGGGGTAGGGCATCAGGGGGCATCGGGGGGCAGGGGGCATCGGGGGCAGGGGGCATCGGGGGCAGGGGGCATCGGGGGCAGGGGGCATCGGGGGGCAGGGGTAGGGCATCAGGGGGCATCGGGGGGCAGGGGGCATCGGGGGGCATCGGGGGGCAGGGGTAGGGGCATCAGGGGGCATCGGGGGGCAGGGGGCATCGGGGGGCAGGGGGCATCGGGGGGCAGGGGTAGGGGCATCAGGGGGCATCGGGGGGCAGGGGGCATCGGGGGGTAGGGGGCATCAGGGGGCAGGGGGCATCGGGGGGCAGGGGGCATCAGGGGCCAGGGGTAGGGGCATCAGGGGGCATCGGGGGGTAGGGGGCATCAGGGGGTAGGGGGCATCAGGGGGCAGGGGGCATCGGGGGGTAGGGGGCATCAGGGGGCAGGGGGCATCGGGGGGCAGGGGCATCAGGGGCCAGGGGGCAGGGGGCAGTGCCACGAGGCAGCCGCCAGCTCCTCGCACCTGCAGCAGCAGAGGGAGAGTGTTGCCTCTCGTACCCTACTCTCAGTCGAAGTCCTCCAAACCGAGGACAGATCTGAGGACGGTCATTCAGGGGAGGAAGGCTACGGTGAAGAGCCTCTGAGGGAAAATCCTCTCCGGGTCAAAATGACCCGAAACACAACATGAGGGAAAGCCCGGAGAACAGACTCTGGTTCTGAGCGACTGAAGACGCTTCATGTCTGTGTTGTTGTGATGTAAAGCTTGTGCAGCTGCCCTGAACGATGAATAACTTTTATTTCTTAGATAAAAACACGAACTTCTAGCTTGTAGAGTACGGCGAAGTCCTTTATAAATGCTGGATGCTTTAAAGAATGTCAAGGGCAGCAATCTGGACCTCATACAGCTTTGAGTAAAGACATGAAATGCTGTGAGTAAAAGAGCTCAATAATACGTCTTGATGACTGTATCTGATCAAAGATGATTTCCAGAGCACTTCAGGTC
>JARWKJ010000023.1:31442844-31472844 GCA_029959095.1 Rhinichthys osculus
GTCTTTTTTTATTCAATGTTTTTTATTCAATGTGTTTTCTGATTCAATGTTTTTTTTTATTCAATGTTGTCTTTTCCGATTCACTAATGTGTTTTCTGAGTCAATGTTTTTTGATTCAATGTTGTCTTTTTTTTTAAATGTTTTTTGATTCAATGTTGTCTTTTCTGATTTAATGTTTTTTTTTATTCAATGTTGTCTTTTTTATTAAATTTTCTTTGATTCAATATTGTCTTTTCTGATTTAATGTTTTTTTGATTCAATGTTGTCTTTTCTGATTCAATGTGTTTTCTGATTCAATGTTGTCTTTTATTAAATGTTTTCTGATTCAATGTTTTTTGATTCAATGTTGTCTTTTCTGATTCACTGATGTGTTTTCTGATTCAATGGTGTCTTTTTTTTATTCAATGTTTTTTGATTCAATGTGTTTTCTGATTCAATGTTTTTTTTATTCAATGTTGTCTTTTCTGATTCACTGATGTGTTTTCTGATTCAATGTTGTCTTTTTAATCAATGTTTTCTGATTCAATGTGTTTTCTGATTCAATGTTTTTTTGATTCAATGTTGTCTTTTCTGATTCACTGATGTGTTTTCTGAGTCAATGTTTTTTGATTCAATGTTGTCTTTTTTATTAAATGTTTTCTGATTCAATGTTGTCTTTTTTGATTCAATTGATTTGTTTTCTTTTCTGATTCGTTGTTGTCTTTTTAATTCACTGCTGTCTTTTCTAATTTGTGATTTTCATTTGCACTTCAGGGTCACAGTATAAAGATGATTAAACAAGATGATGTTTCTGTTTTGAAGGGTCCTCGAGCTTTCCGGACGCTCGGGCTGTGGACATGAGACGAGGGAGTTCTGAGAAGCTTCTTACCAGTGGACCTTGTGCTTCAAAAGCCCCGGAGAGGTTGAAGATCCCTTCAGTGTCGTTGAGCATTAACTGAGGGCGAGAAAGAGTTCACTGTAATTAACACCCAGCCCTGTCAGATGAATGAATCCAGTGTGACCTTTAAATAAGTGCAGGCATTAATGTCCTCACCTCATGCAGGCTGAAGACGGGGCCCGGGGGCCCGGGAGGCCCTGGAGGGCCAGGTAAACTCACTCCATCCAGGCCTCTCTCTCCCTGAAACACACACATCCACCATCAGCATCAGAGCAGACGCGGCGGCTCTGAGAGAGAGACGTCAGAAAGGAGAATTAGCTACAAACCTTCTGACCCGAATCACCTTTCTCTCCCCTTTCACCCTGAAAAAAGAAAAAGAAAAAAATAGCTAATTTAGAAACAAATTCACATTTAAAACATTTCTAGATGTTTTTTTTATATATAAAAGGATGTATAAGTCGATGGGAAAAGAATGAATAGATTGCACAAATGTATATAACGTATTTTGTTTTGCATATTTACTTGTAGCCCAGGGTGTCCAGGTGACCCGGGCTGTCCATCGGCTCCGTCGGCACCCGGCTCCCCCTAGTGGAGTGGAGGAGACATGATCACGCAATGTTACAAGCTTTACATGTTAAATCACGTGTTAAATGAATATCTGTGTGGCACTAACGCGTATCAGAAGTCTTATAATATTTATATAATATATAAAAAATAATATATAACGTAGTTCTCCTGCGCAGAACTTCTATGAATTTGTGATGCTAAATTAATGGCGTATCATGGAAGCAATTTATTAAGTGGAATCTTATTTCACTGATCAATTCCTGAATCCAACTTCTGCAGCTTAGTGTATGATGTAATATAAAGCCATTATAATGTGTATTCTCCTCTGAACTACACTGAGAGGAAGGGGTTGAAACTGGGTTCCACTGACCCGCACACATGTGTTAGAGAACACTGCAGGATAATGGGGAACACATGGCCGGGAACAGCAGGCTCCCTTTGGAAAGCGGGAATGGAAACAGTTGTGGAAGTGTGTGTATGAACGTGATGATGTTTTTGTGTGTGAGGAGAACAGACCTTCACTGGAACACCCGGAGGGCCGTCGGCTCCGTCTTTCCCCTAAAAGTGTAGAGTTGTGTTCATTTAATCAGAGTGAAGAGGAACAAATCTAAGGTTTACACATCTGACTCTAATGAAGAGTTATAAGACAGATATGCAATATCTAAATGTATAAGAACCCTGGGAATGATGGGTAAAATCACATGGCAGATTGGCTGAGTATTGACCGATCATGATTTGTTTTGGTGCAGATCTGCATCAGTGCCAGTACCTGTGGTCCGGGGGGTCCGGGGATCCCGGGAAGACCCTGAGGGAGAGAACATGCATGAGAATGAGCTGCAGTTCGGCTGAAACACACAGAAGACACTCTGAGTGTTCATGTACGTACGGGTGGTCCTCTGGGCAGCACCGGTCTGAAGCCACTGTCTCCATCCAGGCCTGAGCCCTCTAAATCCTGAAGAAACCAGCAGAAACAGAACCAGAAAACATTGCTACAGGTTTCAAACGGCTCAATGCAACTCGAAATGCAACTTTCAACTGCAAGTACCAACTTTACTTTCATGTGTTTTCAGTTCTTTACACAAAATCTAATATCTGACGCAAGTAACATATGCGAACAAAAACAAAGTTCTACTTCTTTAATAAAACATCCAGCACTCGCATGTAAACAAAGAATAAATAAATAAAATTAAAAAATAAAATAAATAAATAAATAATTATAAATATATGAAATAAAATAATAAATAACAAAGAATACATGAATGAATTAATAACTAAAATAATGAATGATTAATAAATAATAAAATGATAAACACATAAAAGAATGGAAAACAATAAGTATAAACAAATAAATAAATAAACAAGTTAGAATAAATAAGTAAAATAAATAAACAAACAAACAAACAAATACATACATGCATGCATATTCTTAATCCATCCCTTGACTTTAAGCAGCTAAACATAGAGACTGAGGTCTGAAGGTGAAACACACCATCATGTCGAAGCTGAAGGGTTTCCCCGCTGGTCCGGGGGGTCCGGGGGGTCCTCTGGGGCCCTCAGCTCCCTCAGGCCCTCGCTGTCCCGGGACCCCTGGATCTCCCTGAGGGACACACACACACACACACACAGCAGCTCTTAAGTTACTTCACAGAACATCTTAGACTTGCTCATTTATAATTTGAAGTAGTTACAGTGGCAACATATCTTCCCCAACACTGCGGATCTGAAACATCACAATCATCTGAAGGAAATTACCTTTGGTCCAATGATTCCAGGTAAACCTGCGTCACCCTGCCAAAAAACACAAGACGTGTTCAAAACCCCTGCCTAGAAAACAGCTTCTCCCAGTTTGGAGCGGCACATGACGACATTTTTAGTTTAAACAGAAATTATCTGTGGAAGGTAATAATCGGACCACTCAAATATTTATGTATAATAATCACAAAACTAAATCTTCAAAGATACTTAGAGAGAAATACAGAAAACACAGAATTAAATAATGACTAAAATCAACAAACAGTGGTAAAGACAAATGCAAAAAAAGACGTAGGTTATAACCTTGTCATATTTACTACAGTATAAAACACATCTTACCGTTTGCCCTTTTTCTCCGTCTTTCCCAGGTTCCCCGTCTCGTCCATTAGCACCCTAAAGCGACAGAAATCAGCACATTAGGACCACACACACACACACACACACACACACACTAAGAACAGATCTAACAGCAATCTGAAGAGTGTTTTCACACTTCTCACTGTCATTTCTTCACTCAGGCTGAAACACTCATGATATTACACCGCAGGTTTAACACAAGCGTTGGCTTTAAGCCGGAAACGGGGAGTTAGTTGAAGTGTAAGGTTAGGCCGCGATTCAAAAGGCAGTTTCCCCCATCGTAACGGAAGCGTTCATGTTCCATGATTCGAGCTGAGCAGATCAAAATCAGTTCATATGCAGAAGACATGAATGTTAGTCCATCACGCTCCTGCGGGCGGATCTGGGCTCGATGCACCGCTTTACGGGCCAGTGTTCATCTAAAAACTTTATTGGATTAATACGCTATCTGATTTTCACCCAAGACAAAACATTTGGGAACAATTACATCAATCTGGAGGTCTGGATAACTGTGTAATGTCATGTTTCACAGAACTGTAATAACCCTGGAATGGCAATGCCAACGCATCTGAAGGCCTTTAATTAAGTGATCAGTAAATTAACAGTATCTGTGTTCAAGAGCACTGTGAGATTATGATCCAAATGCTCTGATTTCATTCAAAACAATGTAATCTTCTCAAAATTACATTTCCATTTAAATATAGCATAGTAACACCCTGGAAATCATCATCAAAAAAACGTCTCAGGTTACCCATGTAACCACGGTTCCCTGAGAAGGGATGCCCAGGGCCTGGCCGGAAGGTCCAGGCTATACAATCTAACAAAGGTGTGTGACGAGGACCATTCCGCCGTATCACATATATCTTGGACATCTCGTTCCGCCGACACTTGAGGAGGGTGGGAGGCCTGAAGGACCACCGGCTGGGCCACATTAGTAGGTACCTTAGGTACAAAACCCGGTCTTGGGTAAAGAATAGCCTTCACTCCTCCTGGAGAGAATTCTAAACAGGAGGGAGCAAGCAACAAGGCCTGCAAGTCTCCTACTCTCCTATGAGACGACATTCCCAGCAAAAATGCCATTTGTAAGGCTAGACACTTGTCTGATGCCGTGTCCAAAGGCTCATAGGTTAACCCTTCTAACACCATGGTTAGGTCCCATGCAGGTATCCTTACCTGAGCCGGAGGCCTCATCCTCCGGGTAAAACGGAGGAAACGTGTAACAAGATGATGCTTTCCCAGCGAGCTGCCATCCAGGGGGACATGGAAGTCAGCAACCGCCATCACATACTTACGTGTAGAGAGGCTGGCAGAGAAACGACACTGCAGGAACTCCAGCACTGAAGCCACTGGGCAGTTAACTGGGTCCAACTGGTGCTCTCTACGCCATGAAGTGAATACTCTCCACTAGAATTTAGGTTGGTCTCCACTACCTCAGTAGAGAGACCAGATTTCAGGAACTGATCCCCCTCAGGGGCCAAACCCACAATTTCAACATCTCCGACCGGGGGTTGTAATATCGAGCCCCGGCCTGTGTTAGGCCTGTGTTATGCGGTCCCTCCTGACGGGAATCTCCCACGGGGGGCGTCCAGGAGGGCTATCAGGTCCAAAAACCACAATAGGGCCAGCCAGAGTGGGCTACTAATAGGAGTTGATCCCCGCCCTGGCGAACTCTATCTAGAACTCCTGGGAGCAGAGCGATCGGGGGAAATGCGTACAGCCGAAGCCTCGGCCAAGGCTTACCATAGCGTCCAGTCCCAGAGGAGCTGGATGAGTGAGGGAAAACCAGAGGAAACAATGTGAGTTCTCTTGTGACGCAAACAGATCTATGTCCCGCTGGCCAAACTTCCTCCAGATTAGTTGCACCGTCTGCACCGTGATGCGTTGGCCTAGCTTTATTCTGGACACCAGGGCCAGAATCGACTCGATACTCGCTGGAGACAACTGTGCCGGCATCTTGACCAAGTCCCACTCTACTTCTAAATATGTCGTCCGTTGGACAGAAGTGAGCATGCTCTTCTTCGCGTTGAGCCTCAGCCCCAAGCACTACATGTGGTCGAGCACAACATCTCGATGCTGCCATCTCCTGAGACTGTGCTAGTATTACCCAGTCGTCTATGTAATTGAGACCTCTTATACCCTGGAGTCTGAGTGGTGCCAGGGCTACGTCCATATATTCCGTGAAGGTGCGTGAGGATAATGCTAGGTCAAAAGGAAGAACCCGGTATTGGTACGCTTTGCCCCCAAAAGCAAACCTCAGGAACTTCCTTTGTTCCGGTAGGATGGAGATATGGAAAAACGCATCCTTTAGATCTATCGTACAAACCAGTCCTCGGACTTGATTTGGCTCACGATAAGAGGGATCGTCAGCATCTTGAACACGCGTCATGGGATGACGTTGCACCAATTAAAATATGGACTAAGTTGCACACGTGCTTCAGGAGCGCTGACGCTGAGGGGATTCCCCAGAGTGTCCTCAGTGAAGCAGCGCGAGTTCCCTCGATAGGAAACTACTTTTTCCTGATCTGGATAATGAAGTCTAGTGCTTTGCTAAAAAAACTATGGCATGTATTTTTGGATAAAATTTGGATAAAAGTCCCTTATAGAGTCAGAACTAGTTTTCTGCATCATGACAAACGCATTTTCACATGACACTTCCTCAACATAAACACTTCATTTTGAGGTGATTATCTGTTCAGAAGGGGGAGTGTGATGAAAGCAAAAGCGTTTGGGTGTGTGTTGAGATTTAAAGTATGTGTGTATGGAACATGATGGGAGGAAATAACTGCCTTTCTGGCCCATGGTTTGAGTTTACCATCTGGGACCAGGAGCTCTACCTCAGCTGAGACCGGCTCAGATTCAGACCCAAACTCAGATCCAGACCCAAACTCAGATCCAGACCCAAACTCAGATCCAGACCCAAACTTAGATCCAGACCCAAACTCAGATCCAGACCCAAACTCAGATGCAGACCCAAACTCAGATCCAGACCCAAAGTCAGATCCAGACCCAAACTCAGATCCAGTCCCAAACTCAGATCCAAACCCAAACTCAGATTCAGACCCAAACTCAGATCCAGACCCAAACTCAGATGCAGACCCAAACTCAGATCCAGACCCAAAGTCAGATCCAGACCCAAACTCAGATCCAGTCCCAAACTCAGATCCAAACCCAAACTCAGATTCAGACCCAAACTCAGATGCAGACCCAAACTCAGATCCAGACCCAAACTCAGATCCAAACCCAAACTCAGATCCAGTCCCAAACTCAGATCCAAACCCAAACTCAGATCCAGACCCAAACTCAGATCCAGACCCAAACTCAGATCCAGTCCCAAACTCAGATCCAGACCCAAACTCAGATGCAGACCCAAACTCAGATCCAGACCCAAACTCAGATGCAGACCCAAACTCAGATCCAGACCCAAAGTCAGATCCAGACCCAAACTCACACGTGTTGGCCTTGAAATAAAAGATTCAGCTTCATTGTTTTCTATGTGAATATATAGTAAAGTGTAATTAATTCCTGTGATCAAAGCTGAATTTTCAGCATCATTACTTGCTGATTTGATTTCATTACTGCACAGGAAAAATAAAATCAAACTGTTTATTCGTGAGGCGTGTGGACGAGTAAATAATATCTGAACATTGATGTTATAGTGAACTTTAGCTTAGTTTGAAAGATAGCTCTGTAACGGCTTGTTAAGATCCCGTTGGTTGTTATTTCTGTGATGCAGCGCAGTTCAAGATCCTTTACTCACCGATAGTCCCTGTTTGCCTATCTCCCCATCCTTCCCAGGAGCCCCTGGGGGCCCGACTGGCCCTGGGTGAGCTCCGATAGAAGGACCAGGAGGACCAGGAGGACCCGGACGACCCGGAGGCCCTGGAGGACCCTGGTGGGAATCCAGCAAAACAAGGATATTAATCTAATTAGCTGTCTTGCAATTCATATCTAACACATTTATATAATGACTACCTCATGTTTCATTCTGTTCAGTGTTAAATCATTTTATGTCACCATTTTAAGCGTTGACTTATAGCCGTTCATTCCGCATGGAATCCAGCTCCTTTGATTATTTCAACCCAGGAATCAAGAGGTCACATCAGCAAAGACAACTTCATTATAACAGGACTATAACTCACCCGTATCACCTCTGTGTCACTGTCCAAGTCCAGGTAACTGGAGCCCGAGCCATCAGTGCCGTCCTGCAAGAGAGAAAGCCTCAGTGAGCTTGTCCTGTTTTAGAGTTATTCAGTGACATAGATAATTATATAAACGTGTACATAATCATGCACATACCGGATACTTGAACGCCCCTGGACGTCCTGGCGGCCCCGGGGGTCCTGGAGGCCCTGTGATGCCCACACCTGGATCGCCCTAGTGAACAAGCAATGAGTTTGCCGTGATCGATCTAAAATCATCAGGTCAGCAGTCAAGAGAGTTCAACAGAGTTTCAGTGAAACATTCCTTCATTCCTCCCATTCGGATGTTAAAAAAGTGTTTTGAGAATGAAATTTCAAATTCATCTGCTCAAGACGATTATTTAAAAAAATAAGTTGAACGGATGGCTTTAGCACATGAATATTCCATCAATGAACAACCTCATAGCTCGATAAATAAGGCTGTCTTTCAAGAGTTATACATTATCATGGAGAAAATGAATGGAGTTTGTACTTCTGGCACTTATAGGTTTGTTAAGCAAACGTGTGTCGTACCTTGTCACCTTTAGGACCCGGATCTCCATGAAGGCCCGGGAACCCCGGAGGTCCAACCTCTCCCTGCATGTGATGGAAAAGGAACAAAACAAAGTTCAAATTCATCAATGTTGGTTTAAAAGGAAGAACCAGGGCAACAGCATCAGATCAAGCAGAAGGACACTGAGGTCACGACCCCTGGACGGAGCTTTAAAAACGACTCACAGTCTACAGTGGGCAAATGAAGTCAGTATACAATTCAATTCAATTCAGTATGAAATGATAAAGTGGCACATAAAAGGTTTGATGCTGAAAAGTCCTGCAAACTTTTGAACGGTAGAGTATATCGATAATAAATGCTCATTATTCCTTTTCCATTTTTGACATCTAATTGTTTTATATTTCATAACTCTATGGTATCTGATCAGAAGATACTTACAGCGGCTCCGTCGTTCCCTGGACGTCCCTGAAAGACAAAAACAGCCTTAATTAATACACATTCATCTCCATCCTCCAGTGTGTTCAGCTCATGAAGAATATGAAGTGCTATATGGAATCGGGAAGAAGTGTGTGATGGTGTGTGTGACAGACTGAACATCTGCTTATGACGGACATTTGTGGCTTTAAGCACCGGATCTACAAAGCTTCAACATACTGTAATGCCATCAAACTACATGAGCAATGCGTGCTACAACACAGCTATAACAGGTTTGTTACACTACGCAGCCCATGGGCAGTAAACATTCACAGCAGACGTTTGTGTACAAGCCTCGTATCTTAACATGATGAGTCCACAGATCTTTGACTGATTTAATCAGCTGCAGTTTGGCTTCAAAAATGATGTGAATTCACCAAAGACTAAATCATACGACCACAATATGATCAGATTTATATCTGTTATCTTAATATCCATAACTGGAATGTTTCACACATAATATGAGAATTTTACAGCTAAAAACAATAAACAAGATAAATAAACAGCTCAAGATTAATTAAATACCATACATTTACTTGAGAAGCAAATGTGCATAGGAAATTAAGATTGTTTTTAAAGAATATATATATATATATTCTTTAAAAACAATCTTAAATAAAATTTCCCAGTGGCAAAACAATTTGTTAGTTTCTTATTTCAATGGGTCAGTAATATTGTTTTTTTATTTTATTTAATTAATACTTTTTTTCATCAAGGACGTATTAAATTGATCAAAAGTGACAGTAAAGACATTTATAATGTTACAAAAGATGTCATCTGTCACTGTGAGCTCTGTTACTGTGAGCTCTGTTACTGTGAGCTCTGTTACTGTGAGCTCTGTCACTGTGAGCTCTGTTACTGTGAGCACTGTTACTGTGAGCTCTGTTACTGTGAGCTCTGTTACTGTGAGCACTGTCACTGTGAGCTCTGTTACTGTGAGCTCTGTTACTGTGAGCTCTGTTACTGTGAGCTCTGTTACTGTGAGCACTGTCACTGTGAGCTCTGTTACTGTGAGCTCTGTTACTGTGAACTCTGTTACTGTGAGCTCTGTTACTGTGAGCTCTGTTACTGTGAGCTCTGTTACTGTGAACTCTGTTACTGTGAGCTCTGTTACTGTGAGCACTGTCAATGTGAGCTCTGTTACTGTGAGCTCTGTCACTGTGAGCTCTGTTACTGTGAGCTCTGTTACTGTGAGCACTGTTACTGTGAGCACTGTTACTGTGAGCTCTGTTACTGTGAGCTCTGTTACTGTGAGCTCTGTTACTGTGAGCTCTGTTACTGTGAGCACTGTTACTGTGAGCTCTGTTACTGTGAGCTCTGTTACTGTGAGCACTGTCACTGTGAGCTCTGTTACTGTGAGCTCTGTCACTGTGAGCTCTGTTACTGTGAGCTCTGTTACTGTGAGCACTGTCACTGTGAGCTCTGTTACTGTGAGCACTGTTACTGTGAGCTCTGTTACTGTGAGCTCTGTTACTGTGAGCACTGTCACTGTGAGCTCTGTTACTGTGAGCTCTGTCACTGTGAGCTCTGTTACTGTGAGCTCTGTTACTGTGAGCTCTGTTACTGTGAGCTCTGTTACTGTGAGCACTGTTACTGTGAGCACTGTTACTGTGAGCACTGTTACTGTGAGCTCTGTTACTGTGAGCTCTGTTACTGTGAGCTCTGTTACTGTGAGCTCTGTTACTGTGAGCACTGTTACTGTGAGCTCTGTTACTGTGAGCTCTGTTACTGTGAGCACTGTTACTGTGAGCTCTGTTACTGTGAGCACTGTTACTGTGAGCTCTGTTACTGTGAGCACTGTTACTGTGAGCTCTGTTACTGTGAGCACTGTTACTGTGAGCACTGTCACTGTGAGCACTGTTACTGTGAGCACTGTTACTGTGAGCACTGTTACTGTGAGCTCTGTTACTGTGAGCACTGTCACTGTGAGCACTGTCACTGTGAGCTCTGTTACTGTGAGCACTGTTACTGTGAGCTCTGTTACTGTGAGCTCTGTTACTGTGAGCTCTGTTACTGTGAGCTCTGTTACTGTGAGCTCTGTCACTGTGAGCACTGTTACTGTGAGCACTGTCACTGTGAGCTCTGTTACTGTGAGCTCTGTCACTGTGAGCTCTGTCACTGTGAGCTCTGTTACTGTGAGCTCTGTCACTGTGAGCACTGTTACTGTGAGCTCTGTTACTGTGAGCTCTGTTACTGTGAGCTCTGTTACTGTGAGCTCTGTTACTGTGAGCTCTGTCACTGTGAGCACTGTCACTGTGAGCACTGTCACTGTGAGCTCTGTTACTGTGAGCTCTGTCACTGTGAGCTCTGTTACTGTGAGCTCTGTTACTGTGAGCTCTGTCACTGTGAGCTCTGTTACTGTGAGCTCTGTTACTGTGAGCACTGTTACTGTGAGCACTGTTACTGTGAGCTCTGTTACTGTGAGCTCTGTCACTGTGAGCTCTGTTACTGTGAGCACTGTTACTGTGAGCTCTGTCACTGTGAGCTCTGTCACTGTGAGCTCTGTTACTGTGAGCTCTGTTACTGTGAGCACTGTCACTGTGAGCTCTGTTACTGTGAGCTCTGTTACTGTGAGCACTGTTACTGTGAACTCTGTTACTGTGAGCTCTGTTACTGTGAGCACTGTCAATGTGAGCTCTGTTACTGTGAGCTCTGTCACTGTGAGCTCTGTTACTGTGAGCACTGTTACTGTGAGCTCTGTAACTGTGAGCTCTGTTACTGTGAGCACTGTCACTGTGAGCTCTGTTACTGTGAGCTCTGTCACTGTGAGCTCTGTTACTGTGAGCTCTGTTACTGTGAGCTCTGTCACTGTGAGCTCTGTTACTGTGAGCTCTGTTACTGTGAGCACTGTTACTGTGAGCTCTGTCACTGTGAGCTCTGTTACTGTGAGCTCTGTCACTGTGAGCTCTGTCACTGTGAGCTCTGTTACTGTGAGCTCTGTCACTGTGAGCTCTGTTACTGTGAGCTCTGTCACTGTGAGCTCTGTTACTGTGAGCACTGTTACTGTGAGCTCTGTTACTGTGAGCTCTGTCACTGTGAGCTCTGTTACTGTGAGCTCTGTTACTGTGAGCTGTCACTGTGAGCTCTGTTACTGTGAGCTCTGTTACTGTGAGCACTGTTACTGTGAGCTCTGTCACTGTGAGCTCTGTTACTGTGAGCTCTGTTACTGTGAGCTCTGTCACTGTGAGCTCTGTTACTGTGAGCACTGTTACTGTGAGCTCTGTTACTGTGAGCTCTGTTACTGTGAGCTCTGTTACTGTGAGCACTGTTACTGTGAGCTCTGTCACTGTGAGCTCTGTCACTGTGAGCTCTGTTACTGTGAGCACTGTTACTGTGAGCTCTGTTACTGTGAGCTCTGTTACTGTGAGCTCTGTTACTGTGAGCACTGTTACTGTGAGCTCTGTTACTGTGAGCTCTGTTACTGTGAGCTATGTCACTGTGAGCTCTGTTACTGTGAGCTCTGTTACTGTGAGCTCTGTTACTGTGAGCTCTGTTACTGTGAGCTCTGTCACAGTGAGCTCTGTTACTGTGAGCACTGTCACTGTGAGCTCTGTCACTGTGAGCTCTGTTACTGTGAGCTCTGT
Source organism: Rhinichthys osculus (assembly GCA_029959095.1). NCBI lineage: Eukaryota > Metazoa > Chordata > Actinopteri > Cypriniformes > Leuciscidae > Rhinichthys > Rhinichthys osculus. The sequence goes on from JARWKJ010000023.1 coordinate 31,455,148, forward strand.
TACTGTGAGCACTGTCACTGTGAGCTCTGTTACTGTGAGCTCTGTTACTGTGAGCTCTGTTACTGTGAGCTCTGTCACAGTGAGCTCTGTTACTGTGAGCACTGTCACTGTGAGCTCTGTTACTGTGAGCTCTGTTACTGTGAGCTCTGTCACTGTGAGCTCTGTTACTGTGAGCTCTGTTACTGTGAGCTCTGTTACTGTGAGCTCTGTCACTGTGAGCTCTGTTACTGTGAGCTCTGTTACTGTGAGCTCTGTCACTGTGAGCTCTGTTACTGTGAGCTCTGTTACTGTGAGCTCTGTTACTGTGAGCTCTGTCACAGTGAGCTCTGTTACTGTGAGCTCTGTTACTGTGAGCTCTGTTACTGTGAGCTCTGTCACTGTGAGCACTGTTACCGTGAGCTCTGTCACTGTGAGCTCTGTCACTGTGAGCTCTGTTACCGTGAGCACTGTTACTGTGAGCTCTGTTACTGTGAGCTCTGTTACTGTGAGCACTGTTACTGTGAGCTCTGTTACTGTGAGCTCTGTTACTGTGAGCTCTGTTACTGTGAGCTCTGTTACTGTGAGCTCTGTCACTGTGAGCTCTGTTACTGTGAGCTCTGTTACCGTGAGCTCTGTCACTGTGAGCTCTGTCACTGTGAGCTCTGTTACTGTGAGCTCTGTTACTGTGAGCACTGTTACTGTGAGCTCTGTTACTGTGAGCTCTGTTACTGTGAGCTCTGTTACTGTGAGCTCTGTTACTGTGAGCTCTGTTACTGTGAGCTCTGTTACTGTGAGCTCTGTTACTGTGAGCACTGTTACTGTGAGCTCTGTTACTGTGAGCTCTGTTACTGTGAGCTCTGTTACTGTGAGCGCTGTTACTGTGAGCTCTGTTACTGTGAGCTCTGTTACTGTGAGCTCTGTTACTGTGAGCTCTGTCACTGTGAGCTCTGTTACTGTGAGCTCTGTCACTGTGAGCTCTGTTACTGTGAGCTCTGTTACTGTGAGCACTGTTACTGTGAGCTCTGTTACTGTGAGCACTGTTACTGTGAGCGCTGTTACTGTGAGCTCTGTTACTGTGAGCTCTGTTACTGTGAGCTCTGTCACTGTGAGCTCTGTTACTGTGAGCACTGTTACTGTGAGCGCTGTTACTGTGAGCTCTGTTACTGTGAGCTCTGTTACTGTGAGCTCTGTTACTGTGAGCTCTGTCACTGTGAGCTCTGTTACTGTGAGCTCTGTTACTGTGAGCACTGTTACTGTGAGCTCTGTTACTGTGAGCACTGTTACTGTGAGCGCTGTTACTGTGAGCTCTGTTACTGTGAGCTCTGTTACTGTGAGCTCTGTTACTGTGAGCTCTGTTACTGTGAGCACTGTTACTGTGAGCGCTGTTACTGTGAGCTCTGTTACTGTGAGCTCTGTTACTGTGAGCTCTGTTACTGTGAGCTCTGTTACTGTGAGCTCTGTTACTGTGAGCACTGTTACTGTGAGCTCTGTTACTGTGAGCACTGTTACTGTGAGCTCTGTTACTGTGAGCTCTGTTACTGTGAGCGCTGTTACTGTGAGCTCTGTTACTGTGAGCTCTGTTACTGTGAGCACTGTTACTGTGAGCGCTGTTACTGTGAGCTCTGTTACTGTGAGCTCTGTCACTGTGAGCGCTGTTACTGTGAGCTCTGTTACTCTGAGCTCTGTTACTGTGAGCTCTGTTACTGTGAGCTCTGTCACTGTGAGCTCTGTTACTGTGAGCTCTGTTACTGTGAGCGCTGTTACTGTGAGCTCTGTTACTGTGAGCTCTGTTACTGTGAGCACTGTTACTGTGAGCTCTGTTACTGTGAGCACTGTTACTGTGAGCGCTGTTACTGTGAGCTCTGTTACTGTGAGCTCTGTCACTGTGAGCTCTGTTACTGTGAGCTCTGTTACTGTGAGCTCTGTTACTGTGAGCTCTGTTACTGTGAGCACTGTTACTGTGAGCTCTGTTACTGTGAGCTCTGTTACTGTGAGCTCTGTTACTGTGAGCTCTGTTACTGTGAGCTCTGTTACTGTGAGCGCTGTTACTGTGAGCTCTGTTACTGTGAGCTCTGTTACTGTGAGCTCTGTTACTGTGAGCTCTGTTACTGTGAGCACTGTTACTGTGAGCGCTGTTACTGTGAGCTCTGTTACTGTGAGCTCTGTTACTGTGAGCTCTGTTACTGTGAGCTCTGTTACTGTGAGCACTGCGAGAAGCTGTCGGTGAGGACGCTCCGCTCTTCGAGGAGGGCGGTTGGGTGCGCGATCCCCAGGGTTAGGGTTAGGCATTGCTGCCAATGTTTCATCACCCTCGCTCGGACCTGTGGAAACTGTGGTCCTGAGGGGGCCCAGCTCATAGAATCGGGTCTGTCGAGCGAGGTCGTGGAGACCATACTCCAGTCCAGAGCTCCCTCCACGATAAGACATCATGCACTGAAGTGGAGACTGTTCTCTTCTGGGTGTGTAGAATGCCAATTGAATCCGGTTAACTGCCCTGTTGGTCCAGTACTTGATTATTTGCAAGAAAGCTTCTCTGCGGGATCATCTCCCTCCACCTTAAGGTGTATGTGGCGGCTATATCTGCTTCTCACACTCCTCTGGGTGGTGCATCATTGGGGAGAGATCCTCTCATTACTCGTTTCTCCGGGGCACCCTGAGGCTGAGGCCGGCACTGAGCACTAGAGCACCGGCTTGGGATCTGGCCTTTGTACTTGAAGACCTGACTCTGGCTCCCTTCAAGCCTATTGAAGAGGGTTCAGAAAATTCTTTACACCGAAAACTTTATGTCTCCTTGCTATTTCTTCCATCAAGAGAATTGGAGACTTGCAAGCCTTGTCGGTTGCTCCTCAGTGCCTGTGATTTGCCCCTGGTATGGGGAAAGCCTTCCTTCACCCTAGACCGGGTTATGTTCCTAAGGTCCCTACTAATGTTGCGGGCCCCATTATGCTGCAGGCCTTCTGTCCTCCACCTTTCTTATCATCAGGAGAAACTGAATCTACTATGCCCTGTTAGGACTCTCTTAGTGTGCGCAATGATTTCACACAGATAGGCATGGGTTATTATGGCGTTGTGGGTATAGTATCCCACAGCGTCGACGCAGCGTCTCGTTCCCTCTTCAGGGAATCAGGGTTTCATGCGTAACCTGAGATGTTTTACATTGTAATAATATTTCACTGTATTTACTGTATTTTTGATCAAATAAGTTGATCAAATCACAGTTTTGGTGATCAGAAGAGACTCTTTCAGAAACAAATCTTACCAACCCCAAACCTTTGACCGATATTGTATATATAAGTAATAATTTTGTTCTCAAGTAAATTTAGTTATGATGAGCGCTGTATTTTTCAGGGTCCCTCACCGTCTGTCCGTCGGCTCCTGGAGCTCCTGCCGGCCCCTGAGGGCCCCGGGGCCCCGGTTCTCCCGATCCCACCGGCGATCCAGGCGCTCCGGGCGCACCGGCTGGACCTCGATCTCCTTTCTCTCCTTTCTGCATGGTGATGACCTGTGAAGCACTCAGCCGTTATTATCAGAGAGAAACAGTGGAAGACAAGAGAATAAACAGACTCTGTCACTCACATGTCTGTCCTGGGAGGCTCCCTCCGATCTGATGGGCTCTGAAAACACAAACAGATATCTTGAAAAAACTAAATATAATAAATGCAGCTGTGATTTTGCAGTAGTAGCATTTAAAGAAATCTGCATAAAAAAATCAAATGATCTGCGGCCTCTGTGAATGCTTGTGATGTAAACTAAAAATATGGTCTGATGAATAACACATAGTTGCTCAAATATGACTGGTGAAAAATTAGATAAGACTGTTGTGGATTAAAAAAAATACATGAAAGAAAGGGAAAACTGAAAATGAGATGAAAATGTCTGTAGGATTAGCTTGAACGTTCACCTGTGGGAGTGTTAATAATCACGTGGTCTCCGGAGCTTTCTGCCCAGTCTTCATCATCCGTGTGTGTGTGGAGCGAGGGAGCATCAGTAGGAGGCGCTCTCACCGGCTCAACCTCAAACAACAGCAAACACAGTGTCACAATCACAGCAGTGAGTGTGTGTGTGTGTGTGTGTGTGTGTGTGCGTGTGTGTGTGCGTGCGTGCGTGCGTGTGTGTGTGTGTGAGTGATGCCAGCAGAACTGCAATAGCTTTGAAGGACATGGGAAAACAGCTCTGTCCTCTTAAAACATTATACTTTGAAATAAAAGAGAACTGGATTTGACTTCAAGGGAATCCATCAAACGCTGCTGTCACTCACCGTGGGATATTCTCTCTCTTCATGCACTTTCTTCACTTCGTCGCCAGTCTCTGTGTCGTCGTAGATCCCATAACCGCTTCCGTAACCTGACGCCTGAAAGCATTGAGACGCAGTTTCAATGTGATTCCTTTCGGCTTTCCAAATCCATGATTAAAGACAGCTTTACAGCAGTTAAACACACATCGCAGTGTTCAGCTTCAGCCACAGGGCGGCGCTGTCACTCCATTGTAAACTCACTCCCGGACACTTCCACTGCACAGGATAAAGGGCTTTGGGTTCGGAAATGCTTTTGAAGCTTTAGAGACACACAGTCCAAACCATTTAAATCAAACTATTTAAAGTGTTAGATTAACCCTTCTCTAACATATAATTAATCTAGCATTAAAGATCGGTACAGTAGTTTTGAACAAATCAAATGTCTGTAACCTTCCTATATTTTGATATACCCCACCATAACAATAATAATTCTTCTGCTCACCAAAGCTGCATTTATTTGATCAAAAATACAGTCAAAACAGTGAAATATTATTCTAATGTAAATCTGCTGTTTTCTGTGTGGATATACAGTAAAGTGTAATTTATTCCTGTGATCAAAGCTGTATTTTCAGCATCATTACTCCAGTCTTCAGTGTCACATGATCCTTCAGAAATCACTCTAATATGAGGATCTGATGATCAAGAAACATTTATGATTATTATCAGTGTTGAAAACAGTCGTGCTGCTTCATATTTCTGTGGAAACCGTCATATATTTTATTCTTCAGGATTCTTTGATGAATAGAAAGTTCAAAAACACAGCATTTATTTGAAATATAATCTTTTGTAACATTAGATTGATGTTTTTACTGTCACTTTTGATCAATTTAATACGTCCTTGATGAATAAGTCACTCACCCCAAACGTTTCGTAATATTTTATAATTCTGATAAAATCTGTTGAAATGGTATTCAATTCATTGAAGTAAAAAAAATAAAAAATATTTCGCGTCTCATTTTACATTCAACTTGGTTAAAACAAATGTGACATTCCCTAAAATAGTGACACCCATGATATCATTTAGACTTTCATTTTGTTTTCTGTATTGATATTGATAGAATTGTGTTACCCAAGTTACTATAAAAAAGGCCTAATTTTGTGCCACATCCATATATTATATTTGACATATTGATGGAAAGACGACACAACACTTACGTAAGGCTCGTCCTCCTCACACTGCTCGTTCGGTGCCGTGGGATCGGCCGTCAGAACCAGCTGCTGGATCGAGCCCTGTAGAGAGAGAGAGAGAGAGAGGGAGGGAGAGAGAGAGAGAGAGAGAGAGAGAGAGAGAGAGAGAGAGAGAGAGAGAGAGAGAGAGAGAGAGAGAGAGGTCATGCACTCATTTCTCCCAGAATTTAATCAGCCTGAAACTGATTATGAAGTGAATGTGGAAACTCAGCCACCGCAGCTGTAAATCACAGTACATACACACAGATCCACACAACACACAGAAACACAACACCAGAACTCCAGCACTGTTCACAATCACAACAGTAGAAGTTTCATTGATCTGAGCATGAGCGGCCATCGTCAGTCCTGCTGTAAAAGCTCATGTTTTCTCAAAGATCTAACGAGCTGAAGTCCTGATTAGCAGAGGCGAGGTTGGCAAGCTTCAGTGCTACACATCCAGAGGACAAGCACCTGTTCCCATCCGCCACAGCAGAAAGTGTGGGAAAGAAAGAAAGAAAGAAAGAAAGAAAGAAAGAAAGAAAGAAAGAAAGAAAGAAAGAAAGAAAGAAAGAAAGAAAGAAAGAAAGAACTTGGTAGAGACCAAAATCCGAATTTGGCATAATTTTTAAGATTTGTCTTAAGCTATAGCACCCCTATTGCTGATGAGATGTAGGGCAACACAATAACCCTTTCAATCATTTACATTAGTTACAAGGGGACGCCGGCACACAACAGTGCTAGCTTCTGATATGTCGAAGCAAGTCGTCCTCAGGCACTCAGTGACCCGAGACGTTCCCTTTGGAGGGAACATGCGCTGCCTCAAAGACGACACGTTGGGGAACGAAACACCCTCTGCGTTACACTGACTAGTGCCTGTCCTGGTGTGAAGCTTATCAGACACAGCTCAGGACGAGAGAGCCCGGCGTAAGGGCAGATCCAGGTACAGTATCTGATGAAGGTGTGCAGGGAGGCCCATCACAGACCTCGGGGAACTCCTGATAGCAGGGCTTTAGAGGACGCCACTAGGGCTGTCGCGGTGAAGGAATTTCCCTTGCGGTAATTTTGAGTGGCTCAATAGCGCGATATGCGGTATTACCGCCATTTATTTATTTATATTTATTTGTTGCTATAAATACGTGTTATGACGTGGTCAGCATACACAAAAACAATGTAACCAATGTAACCGAAACTAAACAGCGTCTCTGCGCATTGAAAGACTGTCACTCAGCGCGCAGTTACATTGTTATGCCAACGGACTGTCTTTGAGTGAGTCATTAAACCGTTCATTCAACGAAAACGTTCAAAAAAGCTGATTCCTTAAATGATAGATGTAATGAAACAAGGCGTTAATTATTTTTTTTAAATTTGAGCTCCACTTTTCAAGACTCAGCTGGCCAGCAATGCTTCACTTAATAGAGACCAATGCGTGACTCGCAGCTTTCCCCCCACGGCTTCCTCGCGCTGTGTAATGCTGACCAGCGCTGACGCCATTCATGGTAAATACCCTGGCTTACACGTTAAAAGGATGATACGACAAATATTTCGCTTTGCTTGGAAACGGCAACCTTTTCACGAATATACATGACTTGACTTCAAAGACAGACGCAGGTAATCGCACGCGCTCAGGCGATCTCATTCACTGTCTGTTTAGGCTTAAGTCCAAATCCACGAAGCCTCTGTACAAATCACCATGATAAACAGTCTTGTTATCATTATTAACTTATTTAACATTCAATACACATGGTACGAACTACGAAGGGTGGCCTTATGTAAAAAGAAAACGCGGTTTGGCGGTTGCTGCGGTTACTTGCATTCCTCTGCGGTTGGCCTGTCAGTAGCGCGGTACTGCATTATTGCGGTTATCGTGCCAGCCCTAGACCCCACTCCTCTGGTTGAGTGGGCTCTTATCAGAAGAGGCGAGGGCAAACTGTGCCACATTCACTGAAGAGATAGCCTCCACAATCTCCCTGATAACTGTGTGCTTCGAGTGACCCAATACACACCTACAGCTGGTCCGACTTCCTCCAACCAGAGGAGCTCGTCCAGAGGCACCTTGGGCACATAGCCACACAGTGGAGAATGGCTTTGACCGTCCCAGGAGCAAACAGGGAGAAACAGCGAGAGCCTGCAGGTCCCCAACTCTCGTGAGGGATGCAATGCCCAGCAGGAAAGCCATCTTAAAAGTAAGAAACTTCTCAGACACCTCATCAATGGAAGAGACCCTGGCCTGGACAACAGGCCTCATCCTCTGAGCACCATGAAGGAAACAAATAATCAATTGGTCTCTCCCCAAGGGGCCACCACTTTAAGGAGGATGGGAAATAAAGGCTATGGCATTAAAGGCTATGACCCTGAACCCTAACAACTCCCGAGACGATCCAAACCTCTCCTCTCCTCTCCTCTCCACTCCTCTGATCTCCTCTCCTCTGGTCTCCTCTCCTCTCCTCTGATCTCCTCTCCTCTGCTCTCCTCTCCTCTCCTCTCCACTCCTCTGATCTCCTCTCCTCTGCTCTCCTCTCCTCTCCTCTGATCTCCTCTCCTCTGATCTCCTCTCCTCTGATCTCCTCTCCTCTCCTCTCCACTCCTCTGATCTCCTCTCCTCTGCTCTCCTCTCCTCTCCTCTGATCTCCTCTCCTCTGATCTCCTCTCCTCTGATCTCCTCTCCTCTGCTCTCCTCTCCTCTCCTCTCCACTCCTCTGATCTCCTCTCCTCTGCTCTCCTCTCCTCTCCTCTGATCTCCTCTCCTCTGATCTCCTCTCCTCTGATCTCCTCTCCTCTCCTCTCCTCTCCACTCCTCTGATCTCCTCTCCTCTGCTCTCCTCTCCTCTCCTCTGATCTCCTCTCCTCTGCTCTCCTCTCCACTCCTCTGATCTCCTCTCCTCTGCTCTCCTCTCTTCTGATCTCCTCTCCTCTCCTCTGCTCTCCTCTCCTCTCTTCTGATCTCCTCTCCTCTCCTCTGCTCTCCACTCCTCTGCTCTCCTCTGCTCTCCTCTGATCTCCTCTCCTCTGCTCTCCTCTGATCTCCTCTGATCTCCTCTCCTCTGCTCTCCTCTGATCTCCTCTCCTCTCCTCTGATCTCCTCTGATCTCCTCTCCTCTGATCTCCTCTCTTCTGCTCTCCTCTGATCTCCTCTCCTCTGATCTCCTCTCCTCTGATCTCCTCTCTTCTGCTCTCCTCTGATCTCCTCTCCTCTGATCTCCTCTCCTCTGATCTCCTCTCTTCTGCTCTCCTCTGATCTCCTCTCCTCTGATCTCCTCTCCTCTGCTCTCCTCTCCTCTCCTCTGCTCTCCTCTCCTCTGATCTCCTCTCCTCTGCTCTCCTCTGATCTCCTCTCTTCTGCTCTCCTCTCCTCTCCTCTGATCTCCTCTCCTCTGCTCTCCTCTCCTCTGATCTCCTCTCCTCTCCTCTGCTCTCCTCTCCTCTGCTCTCCTCTCCTCTGATCTCCTCTCCTCTGATCTCCTCTCCTCTGATCTCCTCTCCTCTGATCTCCTCTCCTTTAATCTCCTCTCCTCTCCTCTCCTCTGATCTCCTCTTCTCTGCTCTCCTCTCCTCTCCTCTGATCTCCTCTCCTCTGATCTCCTCTCCTCTGATCTCCTCTCCTTTAATCTCCTCTCCTCTCCTCTGATCTCCTCTCCTCTGCTCTCCTCTCCTCTGCTCTCCTCTGATCTCCTCTCCTCTGATCTCCTCTCCTCTGCTCTCCTCTCCTCTGATCTCCTCTCCTCTGCTCTCCTCTCCTCTCCTCTGATCTCCTCTCCTCTGCTCTCCACTGCTCTCCTCTGCTCTCCTCTCCTCTGATCTCCTCTCCTCTGCTCTCCTCTGATCTCCTCTCCTCTAATCTCCTCTCCTCTGATCTCCTCTCCTCTGATCTCCTCTCCTCTCCTCTGCTCTCCTCTCCTCTACTCTGATCTCCTCTCCTCTGCTCTGCTCTCCTCTCCTCTGATCTCCTCTCCTCTGCTCTCCTCTCCACTCCTCTGATCTCCTCTCCTCTGCTCTCCTCTCCTCTGATCTCCTCTCCTCTCCTCTGCTCTCCTCTCCTCTGATCTCCTCTGATCTCCTCTCCTCTGCTCTCCACTCCTCTGCTCTCATCTGCTCTCCTCTCCTCTCTTCTGATCTCCTCTCCTCTCCTCTGCTCTCCTCTCCTCTCTTCTGATCTCCTCTCCTCTCCTCTGCTCTCCACTCCTCTGCTCTCCTCTGCTCTCCTCTGATCTCCTCTGATCTCCTCTCCTCTGCTCTCCTCTGATCTCCTCTCCTCTGCTCTCCTATGATCTCCTCTCCTCTCCTCTGATCTCCTCTCCTCTGCTCTCCTCTCCTCTGATCTCCTCTCCTCTGCTCTCCTCTGATCTCCTCTCCTCTGCTCTCCTCTGATCTCCTCTCCTCTGCTCTCCTCTCCTCTGCTCTCCTCTGATCTCCTCTCCTCTGCTCTCCTCTGCTCTCCTCTGATCTCCTCTCCTCTGATCTCCTCTCTGCTCTCCTCTGATCTCCTCTCCTCTGCTCTCCTCTGATCTCCTCTCCTCTGCTCTCCTCTGCTCTCCTCTCCTCTGATCTCCTCTCCTCTGCTCTCCTCTCCTCTGATCTCCTCTCCTCTGCTCTCCTCTGCTCTCCTCTCCTCTGATCTCCTCTCCTCTGATCTCCTCTCTTCTGCTCTCCTCTGATCTCCTCTCCTCTGATCTCCTCTCCTCTGCTCTCCTATCCTCTGATCTCCTCTCCTCTGATCTCCTCTCTTCTGCTCTCCTCTGATCTCCTCTCCTCTGATCTCCTCTCCTCTGATCTCCTCTCTTCTGCTCTCCTCTGATCTCCTCTCCTCTGATCTCCTCTCCTCTGATCTCCTCTCTTCTGCTCTCCTCTGATCTCCTCTCCTCTGATCTCCTCTCCTCTGCTCTCCTCTCCTCTCCTCTGCTCTCCTCTCCTCTGATCTCCTCTCCTCTGCTCTCCTCTGATCTCCTCTCTTCTGCTCTCCTCTCCTCTCCTCTGATCTCCTCTCCTCTGCTCTCCTCTCCTCTGATCTCCTCTCCTCTGCTCTGCTCTCCTCTCCTCTGCTCTCCTCTCCTCTGATCTCCTCTCCTCTGATCTCCTCTCCTCTGATCTCCTCTCCTTTAATCTCCTCTCCTCTCCTCTGATCTCCTCTCCTCTGCTCTCCTCTCCTCTCCTCTGATCTCCTCTCCTCTGATCTCCTCTCCTTTAATCTCCTCTCCTCTCCTCTGATCTCCTCTCCTCTGCTCTCCCCTCCTCTCCTCTGCTCTCCTCTGATCTCCTCTCCTCTGATCTCCTCTCCTCTGCTCTCCTCTCCTCTGCTCTCCTCTCCTCTGCTCTCCTCTCCTCTCCTCTGATCTCCTCTCCTCTGCTCTCCTTTGCTCTCCTCTCCTCTGATCTCCTCTCCTCTGCTCTCCTCTGATCTCCTCTCCTCTGATCTCCTCTCCTCTGATCTCCTCTCCTCTGCTCTCCTCTCCTCTGATCTCCTCTCCTCTGCTCTCCTCTGATCTTCTCTCCTCTGCTCTCCTCTCCTCTGATCTCCTCTCCTCTGCTCTCCTCTGATCTCCTCTCCTCTGCTCTCTTCTCCTCTCCTCTGCTCTCCTCTCCTCTGCTCTCCTCTGATCTCCTCTCTTCTGCTCTCCTCTCCTCTCCTCTGATCTCCTCTCCTCTGATCTCCTCTCCTCTGCTCTGCTCTCCTCTCCTCTGCTCTCCTCTGATCTCCTCTCCTCTGATCTCCTCTCCTCTGATCTCCTCTCCTTTAATCTCCTCTCCTCTCGTCTGATTTCCTCTCCTCTGCTCTCCTCTCCTCTCCTCTGATCTCCTCTCCTCTGATCTCCTCTCCTTTAATCTCCTCTCCTCTCCTCTGATCTCCTCTCCTCTGCTCTCCTCTCCTCTCCTCTGCTCTCCTCTGATCTCCTCTCCTCTGCTCTCCTCTCCTCTGATCTCCTCTCCTCTGCTCTCCTCTCCTCTCCTCTGATCTCCTCTCCTCTGCTCTCCTCTGCTCTCCTCTCCTCTGATCTCCTCTCCTCTGCTCTCCTCTGCTCTCCTCTCCTCTGATCTCCTCTCCTCTGATCTCCTCTCCTCTGCTCTCCTCTGCTCTCCTCTCCTCTGATCTCCTCTCCTCTGCTCTCCTCTGATCTCCTCTCCTCTGATCTCCTCTCCTCTGATCTCCTCTCCTCTGATCTCCTCTCCTCTGCTCTCCTCTCCTCTGATCTCCTCTCCTCTGCTCTCCTCTGATCTCCTCTCCTCTGCTCTCCTCTCCTCTGATCTCCTCTCCTCTGCTCTCCTCTGATCTCCTCTGCTCTCTTCTCCTCTCCTCTGCTCTCCTCTCCTCTGATCTCCTCTCCTCTGCTCTCCTCTGATCTCCTCTCTTCTGCTCTCCTCTCCTCTCCTCTGATCTCCTCTCCTCTGATCTCCTCTCCTCTGCTCTGCTCTCCTCTCCTCTGCTCTCCTCTGATCTCCTCTCCTCTGATCTCCTCTCCTCTGATCTCCTCTCCTTTAATCTCCTCTCCTCTCCTCTGATTTCCTCTCCTCTGCTCTCCTCTCCTCTCCTCTGATCTCCTCTCCTCTGATCTCCTCTCCTCTGATCTCCTCTCCTTTAATCTCCTCTCCTCTCCTCTGATCTCCTCTCCTCTGCTCTCCTCTCCTCTGCTCTCCTCTGATCTCCTCTCCTCTGCTCTCCTCTCCTCTGATCTCCTCTCCTCTGCTCTCCTCTCCTCTGATCTCCTCTCCTCTGCTCTCCTCTGCTCTCCTCTCCTCTGATCTCCTCTCCTCTGATCTCCTCTCCTCTGCTCTCCTCTCCTCTGATCTCCTCTCCTCTGCTCTTCTCTGATCTCCTCTCCTCTGCTCTCCTCTCCTCTGATCTCCTCTCCTCTGCTCTCCTCTGATCTCCTCTCCTCTGATCTCCTCTCCTCTGATCTCCTCTCCTCTGATCTCCTCTCCTCTACTCTCCTCTACTCTCCTCTGATCTCCTCTCCTCTGCTCTCCTCTCCTCTGATCTCCTCTCCTCTGCTCTCCTCTCCTCTGATCTCCTCTCCTCTGCTCTCCTCTGATCTCCTCTCCTCTGATCTCCTCTCCTCTCCTCTGCTCTCCTCTGATCTCCTCTCCTCTGCTCTCCTATCCTCTGATCTCCTCTCCTCTGATCTCCTCTCTTCTGCTCTCCTCTGATCTCCTCTCCTCTGATCTCCTCTCCTCTCCTCTCCTCTGCTCTCCTCTGCTCTCATCTCCTCTCCTCTCCTCTCCTCTGATCTCCTCTCCTCTGATCTCCTCTCCTCTGCTCTCCTCTGATCTCCTCTCCTCTGCTCTCCTCTCCTCTGATCTCCTCTGCTCTCCTCTCCTCTGCTCTCCTCTCCTCTGATCTCTTTGGGCTTGAACATTTCAAAACATTCAAGATGGCGGCGCGCACAGTCGCAGCGGCCAGGAGCTCCTACAACGTGCATGTTTTTTTCACTTTTCTGGTGTTATTGTGTATTACGTCGCACTTTTTAAGTACAGCGGCACTTCAGTACAGCCGCACTGAACTTTTGAACTTGAACACTGGAGTACAACACCTGTTAACCGAGCACCTCATTCCTCTCGAGATCACCAGACCATCTACCGGGCTCCCCGCAGGAGCAGGCCGACGAAGAAGGCGCTGTGAGCGGCGGCAGAAGAGAGGTAAGCGAGGGGGCGCATGGACTAGGCTAAAGGCTAATCCGTTTAAACCACCGCTCCCTACAATCTTCCTCTCAAACGCCCGGTCGATCCGCAACAAGATGGATGAGATCCGGTTGCATATAGCAGCAAAGAGGACTATTTATAACTGTTGTTGCATGATTTTTACTGAAACTTGGCTGAACAGCACCACTCCGGATGCTGCCATCGAGTTAGCGGGACGCACCACCTACCGAGCCGACAGGACCGCAGACTCTGGTAAGAAGACCGGCGGGGGACTGTGTATCTATATTAACAACTCTTGGTGCACAAATATCACCATTATGAACAGACTATGCAGTCCAGAGGTGGAACTTATGCTGCTGAAGTGCAGACCGTTTTATCTTCCGAGGGAATTCACCGCTGTTTATATCTGTGCTGTTTACATTCCACCGGATGCTAATGCTAAGCTAGCGCTCGCACAGATTTCCAACAGCATTAATAACAGCTTGGTAGCACACCCGGACAGTGTTTTTGTCGCCGCTGGGGATTTTAATCATGCTGACTTAAAAACTGTTCTTCACAAATTCCATCGCAATGTGAAATGTGCTACGAGGGGAGATAAAACGCTGGACCAGGTGTATACTAATGTAGCAGAAGCATACAGGGCCCAGGCCTACCCCCACCTGGGTCTGTCAGACCATCTCTCTCTGTTGCTACACTCACGGTACACACCCAAGATCAAGAGCACTGGGATCACAACCAAGACAGTGAGAATGTTTTCAGAGGACGCTATCCCTATGTTACAGGACTGTTTCCACCACACAGATTGGGATGTTTTCAAGGGGCAGGGTACGGACACTCGTGAGTCACTGGATGAATACACCTCCACTGTCCTGTGTTACATTAACTTCTGTGTGGACAATGTTACATCTTGGAAACATTTCCGTGTGTATGTAGCGCTGGGTTCTAAAGATCATGACTTATACAGCAAAGCCAGGGCTGCATTAAGGAAAGGAATCAACACTGCCAAACAACAACACCGGAGGCGTATTGAAGCCTGTTTCAATAACTCTGCAGATCCCAGGCAGGTATGGGAGGGCATTAGAGCCATCACGGATTATAAGAGTAAATTAACATCTCCCTCTGCTGATTACATCTCAGCTGAGGATTTTAATCTCTTTTATGCCCGTTATGACAGGGAAAACACTGATCCAGTGCTGCCCCCCCTCCTGTCTACTGACCGTGCACCAGTCCTGAGCAACCATGAAGTAAGACGGGCTCTCTGCAGCATTAACATCAGGAAGGCAGCCGGACCGGACGGTGTGCTGGGCCGTGTGCTGAGAGACTGTGCTGCGGAGTTAACTGACGTCTTCACTGGAATTTATAACACCTCGCTATCCACTTCATGGGTTCCTGCCTGCTTTAAGGCAGCCACAATAGTCCCAGTCCCCAAGCAGTCAAATGCCAGCCTTTTAAATGACTATAGACCAGTAGCACTCACTTCCATTCCTGCTAAGTGTCTTGAGAGGCTGGTCATCACTCACATTAAAAGTGCAATACCATCATCGCTTGATCCACACCAATTTGCTTACAGGCAGAACCGGTCGACTGAGGACGCCATCGCCATCGTGCTTCACATGTTACTGGAACATCTTGAGCACAAGAACACCTACGCAAGACTCCTCTTCGTCGACTTTAGCTCTGCCTTTAATACAATCCGGCCGTTTAAACTCCGAGCCAAACTGCACCACCTTGGCTTCAACAACTCGCTGTGCAATTGGATTGTGGATTTTATGACAGATCGAACACAGAGGGTTAGAGTAGGCAAGCACTTGTCCTCCACCCTATTAATCAACACCGGGGCCCCCCAAGGGTGTGTGCTTAGCCCTTTGCTCTACACTCTTTTTACACATGACTGCTCTGCTTCTCTCTGCTCCAACCTCATTGTTAAATTTGCAGATGATACAACAGTGCTGGGATTTATTAACAACAACAATGAGGCAGACTATCGGACTGAAGTGCAAC
Organism: Rhinichthys osculus; assembly: GCA_029959095.1. Lineage (NCBI taxonomy): Eukaryota > Metazoa > Chordata > Actinopteri > Cypriniformes > Leuciscidae > Rhinichthys > Rhinichthys osculus. The sequence continues at coordinate 31,470,221 of JARWKJ010000023.1, forward strand.
ATCTGGCGTCATGGTGTGTCAAGAATAATCTGTCCTTGAACATTAAAAAAACTAAGAAGATTATCGTGGATTTTCGCAAATGCAGACCCAATCACTCCCCTCTCTACATAGGCAATGAAGTGGTGGAGAGGGTGCCATTTTTCAAATTCCTGGGAGTAACGGTGACTGAGGACCTGTCCTGGGGAACCAACATCATCTCTGTGATAGGGAAGGCTCAGCAACGCCTCTACTATCTGAGGCAACTGAGGAATGCCAGGATTCCTAAACAGCTGATGGTAAACTTTTACAACTGTGCCATCAGCAGTGTTTTGACATATGGATTCTTAGTGTGGTATTCCAGCTGCACTAAGGCCCATCAGCAGGCACTCCAACGAGTGGTAAATACAGCTGGAAAAATCATTGGGACCACTCTCCCGAATATCAGTAACATCTATGATAGCCGTTGTTTGAAGAGAGTAAAGAGCATCTTGCGGGACCGGCATCACCCGGCCCATCATCTGTTCCATCTGCTGCCATCAGGAAGAAGGTACAGGTCTATTGGTGCCAGTAAAACCAGACTGGCTAACAGCCTGTACCCTTACGCAGTAAGGCTGCTTAATGATGCCCTTCCCTCTCTCTCCCTACCCTCCCCACTTCCTTCCAATGGACAGTAAACTATATCTCAGCGTAAAATAACTATGAACTGGACTTTGCATTGCTGCATTAACCATATCCATTCTGCTTAATTGATATTTTCCTCACTGCCCCCATCCCTCTCCCCCTCTCCTCCTCTCATGGACAGTAAATCATACCTCTCTGTGAAATATCTGTGAACTGGACTTTGCATTGCTGCATTACCTCATCCATATCCACCTCTGATCATACTCTCTGTTTTTGGTTGTCTCTTGTTTTGTAAACCTTTTGCTGCTATTATATACTTTGATGGGTCATGTTTACACGGGGGGATATTTATATATTTATCTATTTATTATTATTTATTTATTAGTGCACTTTAAGATACCATGTACGGTTGTTATATGCTCCGAACACAATTTCGTTGCTGTCCCTTGGGATAACAATGACAATAAACTGAAATTGAATTGAATTGAATTTTCTTCTGATCTCCTCTGATCTCCTCTGATCTCCTCTCCTCTGATCTCATCTCCTCTGCTCTCCTCTCCTCTGATCTCCTCTCCTCTCCTCTCCTCTGATCTCCTCTGATCTCTTCTCTTATGATCTCCTCTGATCTCCTCTCCTCTGATCTCCTCTGATCTCCTCTCCTCTGATCTCCTCTCCTCTGATCTCCTCTGATCTCCTCTCCTCTGATCTCCTCTCCTCTGCTCTCCTCTCCTCTGATCTCCTCTCCTCTGCTCTCCTCTGATCTCCTCTCCTCTGATCTCCTCTCCTCTGATCTCCTCTCCTCTGATCTCCTCTGATCTCCTCTCCTCTGATCTCCTCTCCTCTGATCTCCTCTCCTCTGATCTCCTCTCCTCTGCTCTCCTCTGATCTCCTCTCCTCTGATCTCCTCTCCTCTGATCTCCTCTCCTCTGATCTCCTCTCCTCTGATCTCCTCTCCTCTGATCTCCTCTCCTCTGATCTCCTCTCCTCTGATCTCCTCTGATCTCCTCTCCTCTGATCTCCTCTCCTCTGATCTCCTCTGATCTCCTCTCCTCTGATCTCCTCTCCTCTGATCTCCTCTCCTCTGATCTCCTCTCCTCTCCTCTCCTCGGATCTCCTCTCCTCTGCTCTCCTCTCCTCTGATCTCCTCTCCTCTCCTCTGATCTCCTCTCCTCTCCTCTCCTCGGATCTCCTCTCCTCTGCTCTCCTCTCCTCTGATCTCCTCTCCTATGATCTCTTCTCTTCTGATCTCCTCTGATCTCCTCTGATCACCTCTCCTCTCCTCTCCTCTGCTCTCTGCTCTCCTCAGTCACTTCTCAGTTTCAGACTCAGTCTGATGTGTTTGCCCGATGAAACAGGAGACCCAAATGAGACCGAGCAAACGTTCCCATGATTATCTCCAAAAAGCAGGAGAATCCCATTCCAGAGATAAGGAGGACACACTCCATCATTATGACAGCAAGGAGTTCTCAAATCCACAAGGGTAAACAGTTTAATCTACTCACAACTATTGGGGAAACCTGTAATAGTCTCTAAAAAGTTAATCTCAAGTAGTCTTCTCAAAGAGTGAACTTAATCTAGTTAACTAGTACACTTAACCCAGATCTGCTCAGATTAATATATTTTCACTTAATAATTTCAATTCAATTTTCTCAAACATACTTTCAATTGTCTGTAATTTTGTGAACATATAACAAAAAAACTACGGTGTATTTATAGTGTTGCTTGAAGCTGCAGTTTTACAGACGGACTGCAGCTGTGAACGCCATCGCTCTCAAACACTCGTTTATTCAGGCAGTCGATGAACAGCATGTGTTGACTCAGCAAATCACATCTTCCGGCCACACACACACTCACACACACACACACACACACACACTCACACACTCTCTCACTCTCTCACACACACACTCACACACTCACACTCACACACACACACACTCTCTCATTCTCACACACACACACACACTCACACACACACACACACACTCACACACACACACACACACACACACACTCTCACTCAC
>JARWKJ010000023.1:31475344-31505344 GCA_029959095.1 Rhinichthys osculus
AATGTCTTGGCGCCTCTCTCGCCCGAGCTGACGGTTATACGACACATCTGTGACGCTTGTGGAGATGCTCATGGTAATGTACGCACTTTAATTGGTTTAGAGACGATGCATGTCTTTTGTTCTTTTCCTTTATGAAAAAAACAACAACCGTGCACAACCGTGGTCATAATCACAACATTCCTGTAATAAGCTGTGATTAATGTGCTATGTAACTCTACTGTGGTTTATGTGTATTATGCGTTTAAAGGTAAACAGACTCGAACCAGTCGACAGCACAGGATCTAGCGTGAAGAGCCGCACCGTAACTCTGTTAGTTAGTGATGCTACACAGACACACGTGGGCATAAAACACCTCGTCCCAAACCTCGTGAGCACCCTAACCAGGGCATTCAATGCATTTCAGCATGTTTTATCCAAGCAAGAGGAAGCAAAATTATGATGTGTTCCAAAAATATCTCACTTAATAATGATACATAATATTCTCTCTAGCACATACCAAATGTGTGTGTACACAAACATTAAATAAGAATTTATTATTTAAGAATAAAAACGATTTAATTTAAAGTATTTCCTCCTTAAAACTGCAGTGAACCAAAGACAGTCTCAAAAACACGGTTTGAAATCGCTGGTGTTTCTGACGTCACAAACGACCTTGTAACCAATCAGATCAACGTGTGATCGTCAACCAGTGGATCTCTGAGCTGAGGGAGTGAGTGGAGGCGGGGCTCATTTGCATATTCATAGAACCGCACATACTAAATGAGGCGAGGGTCTCGAGTTACATTCAAGATATTTTAAGGCATGAAGAATTTTTATTCAAGGAAAAAACGTTTAAATATGTAATTTTGGTGATGAAAGATGAGTTTTAAGGGATAAAACTATTGACTACAGGGGGACTTCAAGACACTGCTCCAGAAGGCGAGGGTTCGGATCAGAACCAGTGTGTAAATAGTAAATCAGAAACTCACCACGAAGGGCTCCATCCGCGTTCCTCCAGCGTTCCCGATGAAGATGCCGGAGCTGGGCTGGAAGGAGAGTGTGTGTTGGCTCCGGTGGAAGGCCACGCGATGGTGTTCCTCACAGTCCATGTAGAGCTTCACCTCCTCCCCCTGCACCGCCAGAGTGAATCTGGCCCACCGGTCCGTGAGCTCCGCCATCTTGAAGGAGGCCGCCTCGTGTGTGTGTGTGGCTCCGGGCTCGCTGTAGTACAGAAGCACCCGCTGAGACCCGTCCTCCACCGGCGCCAGCGCCACACCCAGCTGCACCACCTTCTGCAGGGCGTCGGTGATGGCGAACAGCACCCCTCCCCGACGACTGCTGGGTTTGGCCGTGACGATGATGGCGAAGTCACGGAAGAACGGGTCAGGGATGAAGGAGCGCGTGAGGCGGCCCACGTTAGCGCCCGGCCCGAAGCTGTACGCAGGGAATCCCTCGAAGCCGGTGATGAAGGAGACCGCCGGGGGCAAGGGCACGCCGATGAGCTCCGTCAGGTCCAGCTGCCCGCCAGAGCCACTCTCTACACACACACACACACACACACAGAGCAAATCAGCGGTTAATGCTGGGATATTCTGCAGCCTCAGGCCACAGGAGCCGGATAGTGTTAGTGCATTTGTTGAGCTGTCGAGCTTGCTTGAGCTAATCTCACATAACATCTCATAAATAAAACATTTGCAATGTGACCCAATAGTTAGCTTAGCAACATACTAACATTTGACTACTGAAAACATCATCAAACACAGTAAAAACAATGAAATATTATTCCAATGTAAAACAACTGTTTTCTATGTCAAGTCATCTTCATTTATACAGCGCTTTTAACACTATAGAGTTCCACAGCAGCTTTACAGTGATAACAGGAGATTACAGTAACAGAGAGTGTTTAGGCTTTACAGCAGATCTAGAATAAAGTTATTGTCCAGATAAAGTTAGTTTTGATTGATTCTCTTCCGTTGCAAAGATCATTAGTGATTAACTTAGGGCCGCTAACACGACACCGCTCTAACAGAGACTTTTAATGTGTTCCGGCCGTTCATTCGCACAGTGTTTGGAGCTCGAGAGCGCAAACCTTAAAACTGGTTCCAAGAAAAATGTTGAAAAACATTATCATCTCCGTGTAAACTTCAAAAACGTGAATCTGTGAAAACGGAGACGGCGTGCACATGCATGTCATGTGTTTAATCTATAGGTATGCCCGTTTGAATATATGTGCGCATGCGCGTCTTTACAAATCGACCTCACCAAATTACTTGTCTGGCAGCATAATACAGAATTATTTAGTCCCGGCGGACTGCGGTAAACCTCGGGATAAACAGAGAGACTAATATTAGCGTAGATGCCATTCTTCTTATGATGTAACGAGTACATCAGGATTTATGGGAAGTGTTCCCGGTTCCGGCTGATCTAAACTATGCAGCCTAACATTGAATTATAGAAGTCTATAGTGTGTCATGTGTATGCTAGGCCAAAGAGATGTGTTTTTAGTCTAGCTTTGAACTGACAGAGTGTGTCTGCTTCCCGGACAATGGTAGGAAGACTGTTCCAGAGTTTTGGTGCTAAATAGGAAAAGGATCTCCCGCCAGCAGTCGATTTAGATATTCTAGGTATTATCAACTGGCCGGAGTTTTGAGATCGCAATAGACGTGAAGGACTATAATGCGTTAAGAGCTCGCTCAAGTACTGCGGAGCTAAACCATTTAGTGTTTTGTAAGTAATCAACAATATTTTAAAATTTATACGATGTTTAATAGGAAGCCAATGCAGTGTTGACAGAACCGGGCTAATATGGTCATACTTCCTGGTTCTGGTAAGAACTCGAGCGGCTGTGTTTTGGACCAGCTGGAGTTTGTTTATTAAGCCTGCAGGGCAACCACCCAGTAGAGCATTACAGTAATCTAGCCTTGAGGTCATGAACACATGGACTAACTGTTCCACATTCATCAATGAGAGCATATGTCGTAATTTAGATATATTTTTAAGATGGAAGAATGCGGTTTTACAGATACTAGACACGTGACTTTCAAATGAAAGAATATATTGTGAATATACAGTAAAGTGTAATTTATTCCTGTGATCAAAGCTGATTTTTCAGCATCATTACTCCAGTCTTCAGAGTCACATGATCCTTCAGAAATCACTCTAATATGAGGATCTGATGCTCAAGAAACATTTATGATTATTATCAGTGTTGCTTGAGGAATCTGACTCCAGCTTTTAAGATTTTTCGATCCCATCCGCAGACAATGCATGCTTTACAAAATACGAGACATTATTATAAGCTCCTGTGTAAAAGCATCTTTCCTTCTCTTGAGTTTCTTCAAAGTCTCAATCCAGCTTACAATTCATCCCAAAATTAGGGTCTTTATAATCACTCCATGCATTTTCCTGTTTATGTGCTGAGCGGCGGCCAACAGTCCTGCAGTTTTATTACCACACACACACACTTCATCCGGGGCTGTAAACTCCCCCAGGTCCTACATCTTCATTCCCCTCCACCTCAATCGGCTTCTGTTTTAAGGAAGAATCTCCCTGTTTCCCTTGCAGATGAGAAACCAAGACACCCCTGAAGCCTGAGCTAATCACAGATCAGCTTCATGTACAGTTAAGCTCCCGAGCACATCAAACTGAGGCCGTATCAGCCGACGCTCGAGTCCTCGCTGAAGACCCTGATCCACACATGGTCTTGATCAGAGTCGAGGAGACCTAACAATCGCTCGCTCTGTGACGAGACTCGGCCATCTGGAAGCTGTTAGCGTGGGCTAATAGAGCCGCTGCGAAGAACGTGCCTGTACAGTTGGACTTGTAGTTCCTTGAGGAAACACAACAGCCTGAAGAAAGAAGCAACACTGCGATCTAAGCACTTACAGCACATCTTAATGGAAGAACTAAGGGTTTCTGCTAGTATACTAATGCTAAATACTGTACATCCAGTCTCAAAGAGGCTTCTGTCTCAAATACCCACTGGAGTTAAGGAATCTCCCATTTCAGGTTCATTTGCTTTGTTTCCATCCAAAGTTACGAACATGTGTGCAAAATTGGAATATCGCTTAGAAAACTTGTTTTTCCAACCCCAAAACAACAAAACTGTCACTTCCTGAGAAATTGGCACTAAATATCAGAAATAAACTGTAAGTTTCTGCAATCGGGCTGTTTTCCCTCCATCATAAATGAGTGTGTGTCGAGCGTCAGACGAAATGGAGGGAATTAAACCAAATAATTCTGATCACACAAACCAACATTAGAAGTTAAACACTCATCTGACGTTATGAAGGGAGTTTGTTGAACAAGAGGTTCATAAATGCTTCTCATGTTTGGAAAGATGTTTGACGCGTGTTATAAGATACTCAAACTCACAGTGTGTTCAGAGTGAGCCGTTTACAGAGCCGTGCTTCACTGACGAGATGCGCAGGGGAAAATTATCACAGACTGCGATTTCAAAATCGCAATAATCCAAATCGGTTTCTCGTGAATTGAGATTAATAGTGCAGCCCTAGCTATTGTTAAGACTGTGTTTGTGTTGTCTAAACAGAAATTCATGAGTCATCTCAACCAGAGTGAAAGTGTTTATACACAACTGCAGCTGTTCTAGATCAAACGAATAAAGAGACTCTAAAGTCAGAACGCTGGCAATGATGTTCAACCTCACTGACACCAGCGACACACACCAGCGACACACACCAGAGACACACACCAGCGACACACACCAGCGACACACACCAGCGACACACACCAGAGACACACACCAGAGACACACACCAGAGACACACACCAGCGACACACACCAGAGACACACACCAGAGACACACACCAGAGACACACACCAGCGACACACACCAGCGACACACACCAGAGACACACACCAGCGACACACACCAGAGACACACACCAGCGACACACACCAGAGATACACACCAGCGGGACACACCAGAGACACACACCAGCGACACACACCAGAGACACACACCAGCGACACACACCAGAGATACACACCAGCGGGACACACCAGAGACACACACCAGCGACACACACCAGCGGCACACACCAGCGGCACACACCAGCGACACACACCAGCGACACACACCAGCGACACACACCAGAGACACACACCAGAGACACACACCAGCGGCACACACCAGAGACACACACCAGAGACACACACCAGCGGCACACACCAGCGGCACACACCAGAGACACACACCAGCGACACACACCAGCGACACACACCAGCGACACACACCAGCGACACACACCAGCGGGACACACCAGCGACACACACCAGAGACACACACCAGAGACACACACCAGCGGCACACACCAGCGGCACACACCAGCGACACACACCAGGGACACACACCAGAGACACACACCAGCGGCACACACCAGCGGCACACACCAGCGACACACACCAGAGACACACACCAGCGACACACACCAGCGACACACACCAGCGACACACACCAGAGACACACACCAGCGACACACACCAGCGGGACACACCAGCGACACACACCAGAGACACACACCAGAGACACACACCAGAGACACACACCAGAGACACACACCAGCGGCACACACCAGCGACACACACCAGCGACACACACCAGCGACACACACCAGAGACACACACCAGAGACACACACCAGCGACACACACCAGCGGCACACACCAGAGACACACACCAGCGACACACACCAGCGACACACACCAGCGACACACACCAGAGACACACACCAGAGACACACACCAGCGACACACACCAGCGGCACACACCAGAGACACACACCAGCGACACACACCAGCGGCACACACCAGCGGCACACACCAGCGACACACACCAGCGACACACACCAGCGACACACACCAGCGACACACACGAGCGACACACACCAGCGACACACACCAGAGACACACACCAGCGGCACACACCAGCGGCACACACCAGCGACACACACCAGAGACACACACCAGCGACACACACCAGAGGCACACACCAGCAACACACACCAGCGGCACACACCAGAGACACACACCAGCGACACACACCAGCGACACACACCAGAGACACACACCAGAGACACACACCAGCGACACACACAAGCGACACACACCAGCGGCACACACCAGCGACACACACCAGAGACAAACACCAGCAACACACACCAGCGGCACACACCAGAGACACACACCAGAGACACACACCAGCGACACACACCAGAGACACACACCAGCGGCACACACCAGCGACACACACCAGAGACACACACCAGCGACACACACCAGCGGCACACACCAGAGACACACACCAGTAACACACACCAGAGACACACACCAGCGACACACACCAGAGACACACACCAGCGACACACACCAGCGGCACACACCAGAGACACACACCAGTAACACACACCAGAGACACACACCAGTAACACACACCAGAGACACACACCAGAGACACACACCAGCGGCACACACCAGCGGCACACACCAGCGGCACACACCAGCGGCACACACCAGCGACACACACCAGCGACACACACCAGCGACACACACCAGCGACACACACCAGCGGCACACACCAGCGACACACACCAGCGACACACACCAGCGGCACACACCAGCGACACACACCAGCGACACACACCAGCGACACACACCAGCGACACACACCAGCGGCACACACCAGCGACACACACCAGCGACACACACCAGCGACACACACCAGCGACACACACCAGCGACACACACCAGCGACACACACCAGCGACACACACCAGAGACACACACCAGCGACACACACCAGCGGCACACACCAGCGACACACACCAGAGACACACACCAGCGACACACACCAGCGGCACACACCAGCGACACACACCAGAGACACACACCAGCGACACACACCAGCGACACACATGACGTGCACTTGAAAGGTAATATGAAATGTTTACATCTTTACATGCATGAATTAATGCATAAGTGAGTTTTGAGCATGCATGCATCACAGTGGAAATGTGTACATGCATATAAACCAGTTACAATTTTGCTGTGCATGTAAACACACACACAATAATGACAGCAATAATCTGTTCATAAGTTATTGACCTGCGCACATTTGGCCATTCATGAATCAAAGAATCTATAGATGTTCCTGTTTTCACCAGTCTGTTGTGCAACTAGTGGAAACGCTTAGCAAGTATAAAGACATTTGTGTCTTAATTGCACTTTTATGACTCCGGAGCAGATGTGCCTCTAGCCTGAAGATCGACAACACAAGGTTTCTGATGAAGAGATGAAGGTCTGAGTTACTGGCTCTCAGTGGATCGAGGTCAGTGTCAGGATGAGTAACAAGGAGCACATTATTGCTTATCGGGAATGTGGAATGGACCAAAGGTTGAAGGGCTTGGGCAGATGTGTTGATCATGTGACCACAGGACTCGTTAAAAGAGCCGGACGAGGTTTGGAATAAGCTTTGCTCAATCTAGGCTGGGTTAAATAAGGAAATTAAAATGTTAAGCTTTTAAAATTAAAACACTACAACATGGTAAAAAACAAGACTCTAAATTGAAGTTTACTGATTTGTAAATGTACACTAACTATTCAAATCACAATCTGTTTTCAAAGAGAAAATATTTAAATGCTTTTAATAAAATAAAATAAAACACATTATAAGCTAATGTGCATCAAAAATTAATAAATGAATAGTGGCGTTCCTTTGGTCACAGTATTCCTGAACTCAGAAACCACTGCTACTGTAAAACTGTAGAAGCTCAACATGTGATCCGGTCTCCACAACAACCAGTGCTTGTGTAATACATTCAAATGTTAACGGTAATTATGTTTCTGTTTGCGTTCCAGTTTATATATGATCCATGAATCCAAGAGAGTAAGATCAGAAAAATCCCCACAAATGAGGAGAAACCCACAGATTTTCATGGAAGTGACCGCTGTGCGCAAGAACATGATCATGAGAAACAGAGTTAGCAAGTCACACAAATATAATCTAATTAGTAATTGCAAATCAGTAAACCTTCAGACCACGCATGATGCTGATGGCTGACTCAGTTTGGATTGCAGTGTATGAGTAACGGAATGAAGGGATCTCATCAGTCCAGAATGAGGTATTCGGCCTGAGTCTATAGAGCTTTCCCATGAGCCTCGAGTGAGCAATCATTCCTGAAGACTGTCACTTGATGAAAACCAAATGTATAACAAAAAATACATAAATTAGTATAACACATGCAATGTGAATAAATGTCCAATGAGCACAACATCATATGTTTTTGGACACACTTGGCGAGTCGTCCAGTTTGTAATGTGTTTAGCGACGCTGACCTCGGCTTCAGGACACGAGAGACGAAGCCAGATCCGCCTCATCACAGTCTGAGTCTCTGAGCAATCATCATCTCTACCACTCCCTTCAGCAAACCACTCAAGAGTCCAGCATCACCAGCATTACCAGCACTTCCCTTCTTCACCCACTGTAGCCCACTATAACTCACTGTAACCCTTCACCCACTGTAACCCACTGTAACCCACTGTAACTGCCTGTAACCCACTGTAACCCTTCACCCACTGTAACCCACTGTAACCCACTGTAACCCACTGTAACTCACTGTAACCCACTGTAACCCACTGTAACTCACTGTAACTCACTGTAACTCACTGTAACCCACTATAACCCACTGTAACCCACTGTAACTCACTGTAACTGACTGTAACCCACTGTAACCCTTCACCCACTGTAACCCACTGTAACCCACTGTAACTCACTGTAACCCACTGTAACCCAATGTAACCCAATGTAACTCACTGTAACTCACTGTAACCCACTGTAACTCACTGTAACCCACTGTAACTCACTGTAACCCACTGTAACCCAATGTAACCCAATGTAACTCACTGTAACTCACTGTAACCCACTGTAACTCACTGTAACCCACTGTAACTCACTGTAACCCACTGTAACCCTTCACCCACTGTAACCCACTGTAACTCACTGTAACTCACTGTAACTGACTGTAACCCACTGTAACCCTTCACCCACTGTAACCCACTGTAACTCACTGTAACCCACTGTAACTCACTGTAACTCACTGTAACCCACTGTAACTCACTGTAACCCACTGTAACCCTTCACCCACTGTAACCCTTCACCCACTGTAACCCACTGTAACTCACTGTAACCCACTGTAACTCACTGTAACCCACTGTAACCCTTCACCCACTGTAACCCACTGTAACCCAGTGTAACCCACTGTAACTGTAACCCACTGTAACCCTTCACCCACTGTAACCCACTGTAACTGTAACCCACTGTAACCCTTCACCCACTGTAACCCACTGTAACCCACTGTAACTCACTGTAACCCTTCACCCACTGTAACCCAATGTAACCCTTCACCCACTGTAACCCACTGTAACCCTTCACCCACTGTAACCCACTGTAACTCACTGTAACTCTTAACCCACTTTAACCCACTGTAACTGTAACCCACTGTAACCCAGTGTAACCCACTGTAACTGTAACCCACTGTAACCCACTGTAACCCAGTGTAACCCACTGTAACTGTAACCCACTGTAACCCACTGTAACCCAGTGTAACCCACTGTAACTGTAACCCACTGTAACCCACTGTAACCCTTCACCCACTGTAACCCACTGTAACTGTAACCCACTGTAACCCTTCACCCACTGTAACCCACTGTAACCCACTGTAACCCACTGTAACCCACTGTAACTGTAACCCACTGTAACCCTTCACCCACTGTAACCCACTGTAACCCACTGTAACCCACTGTAACTGTAACCCACTGTAACCCTTCACCCACTGTAACCCACTGTAACCCTTCACCCACTGTAACCCTTCACCCACTGTAACTCACTGTAACCCACTGTAACTCACTGTAACCCACTGTAACCCTTCACCCACTGTAACCCACTGTAACTCACTGTAACTCTTCACCCACTGTAACCCACTGTAACTGTAACCCACTGTAACCCAGTGTAACCCAATGTAACTGTAACCCACTGTAACCCTTCACCCACTGTAACCCACTGTAACCCTTCACCCACTGTAACCCACTGTAACCCACTGTAACCCACTGTAACTCACTGTAACCCTTCACCTACTGTAACCCACTGTAGCCCTTCACCCACTGTAACCCACTGTAACTCACTGTAACTCTTCACCCACTGTAACCCACTGTAACTGTAACCCACTGTAACCCAGTGTAACCCACTGTCACTGACACCCACTGTAACCCACTGTAACCCACTGTAACCCAGTGTAACCCACTGTAACTGTAACCCACTGTAACCCACTGTAACTGTAACCCACTGTAACCCTTCACCCACTGTAACCCACTGTAACCCACTGTAACCCACTGTAAACCACTGTAACTGTAACCCACTGTAACCCTTCACCCACTGTAACCCACTGTAACCCACTGTAACTCACTGTAACCCTTCATCCACTGTAACCAACTGTAACCCACTGTAACCCACTGTAACCCACTGTAACTCACTGTAACCCTTCACCCACTGTAACCCACTGTAACCAACTGTAACCCACTGTAACCCACTGTAACCCACTGCAACCCGTCACCCACTGTAACCCACTGTAACCCACTGTAACCCACTGTAACCAACTGTAACCCACTGTAACCCTTCACACAATGTAACCCACTGTAACCTTTCACCCACTGTAACCCATCACACACTGTAACCCACTGTAACCCACAGCAACCCACTGTAACCCTTCACCCACTGTAACCCACTGTAACCCTTCACCCACTGTAACCCACTGTAACCCACTGCAACCCACTGTAACCCACTGTAACCCACTGTAACCCACAGCAACCCACTGTAACCCTTCACCCACTGTAACCCTTCACACACTGTAACCCACTGTAACTCACTGTAACTCACTGTAACCCACTGTAACCCACTGTATCCCACTGTAACCCACTGTAATCCACAGCAACCCACTGTAACCCTTCACCCACTGTAACCCACTGTAACCCTTCACACACTGTAACCCACTGTAACCCACAGCAACCCACTGTAACCCTTCACCCACTGTAACCCACTGTAACCCTTCACACATTGTAACCCACTGTAACCCACTGTAACCTTTCACCCACTGTAACCCACTGTAACCAACTGTAACTCACTGTAACCCTTCACCCACTGTAACCCACTGCAACCCACTGTAACCCACTGTAACTCACTGTAACCCACTGTAACCTTTCACCCACTGTAACCCACTGTAACCCACTGCAACCCACTGTAACCCACTGTAACCCACTGTAACCCACTGTAACCCACTGTAACCTTTCACCCACTGTAACCCACTGTAACTGTAACCCACTGTAACTGTAACCCACTGTAACCCACTTTAACCCACTGTAACCCACTGTAACCCACTGTAACTGTAACCCACTGTAACCCACTGTAACCCAGTGTAACCCACTGTAACTGTAACCCACTGTAACCCAGTGTAACCCAGTGTAACCCACTGTAACTGTAACCCACTGTAACCCACTGTAACCCTTCACCCACTGTAACCCACTGTAACCCACTGTAACCCACTGTAACCCACTGTAACCCACTGTAGCCCACTGTAACCCACTGTAACCCACTGTAACCCACTGTAACTGTAACCCACTGTAACCCTTCACCCACTGTAACCCACTGTAACCAACTGTAACCCACTGTAACCCACTGTAACCCACTGTAACCCACTGTAACTGTAACTCACTGTAACCCTTCACCCACTGTAACCCACTGTAACCAACTGTAACCCACTGTAACCCTTCACCCACTGTAACCCACTGTAACCCACTGTAGCCCACTGTAACCCACTGTAACCCACTGTAACCCACTGTAACTGTAACTCACTGTAACCCTTCACCCACTGTAACCCACTGTAACCAACTGTAACCCACTGTAACCCACTGTAACCCACTGTAACTCACTGTAACCCTTCACCCACTGTAACCCACTGTAACCAACTGTAACCCACTGTAACCCACTGTAACCCTTCACCCACTGTAACCCACTGTAACCCACTGTAACCCTTCACCCACTGTAACCCACTGTAACCAACTGTAACCCACTGTAACCCTTCACACAATGTAACCCACTGTAACCTTTCATCCACTGTAACCCATCACACACTGTAACCCACTGTAACCCACAGCAACCCACTGTAACCCTTCACCCACTGTAACCCACTGTAACCCTTCACCCACTGTAACCCACTGTAACCCACTGTAACCCTTCACACAATGTAACCCACTGTAACCTTTCATCCACTGTAACCCATCACACACTGTAACCCACTGTAACCCACAGCAACCCACTGTAACCCTTCACCCACTGTAACCCACTGTAACCCTTCACCCACTGTAACCCACTGTAACCCACTGTAACCCACAGCAACCCACTGTAACCATTCACCCACTGTAACCCACTGTAACCCTTCACACACTGTAACCCACTGTAACTCACTGTAACTCACTGTAACCCACTGTAACCCTTCACCAACTGTAACCCACTGTAACCCACTGCAACCCACTGTAACCCAATGTAACCCTTCACACACTGTAACCCACTGTAACTCACTGTAACTCACTGTAACCCACTGTAACCCTTCACACACTGTAACCCACTGCAACCCACTGTAACCCACTGTAACCCACTGTAACCCACAGCAACCCACTGTAACCCTTCACCCACTGTAACCCACTGTAACTCACTGTAACCCACTGTAACCCACTGTATCCCACTGTAACCCACTGTAACCCACTGTAATCCACAGCAACCCACTGTAACCCTTCACCCACTGTAACCCACTGTAACCCTTCACACACTGTAACCCACTGTAACCCACAGCAACCCACTGTAACCTTTCACCCACTGTAACCCACTGTAACCCTTCACACATTGTAACCCACTGTAACCTTTCACCCACTGTAACCCACTGTAACCCACTGTAACCCACTGTAACCCTTCACACATTGTAACCCACTGTAACCCACTGTAACCCACTGTAACCCACTGTAACCCACAGCAACCCACTGTAACCCACTGTAACCCACTGCAACCCACTGTAACCCACTGTAACCCACAGCAACCCACTGTAACCTTTCACCCACTGTAACCCACTGTAACCCTTCACACATTGTAACCCACTGTAACCCACTGTAACCTTTCACCCACTGTAACCCACTGTAACTGTAACCCACTGTAACCCACTGTAACCCAGTGTAACCCACTGTAACTGTAACCCACTGTAACCCACTGTAACCCACTGTAACCCAGTGTAACCCACTGTAACTGTAACCAACTGTAACCCACTGTAACCCAGTGTAACCCACTGTAACTGTAACCCACTGTAACCCACTGTAACCCTTCACCCACTGTAACCCACTGTAACCCACTGTAACCCACTGTAACCCAATGTAACTGTAACCCACTGTAACCCTTCACCCACTGTAACCCACTGTAACCCACTGTAACTCACTGTAACCCTTCACCCACTGTAACCCACTGTAACCAACTGTAACCCACTGTAACCCACTGTAACCCACTGTAACCCACTGTAACTCACTGTAACCCTTCACCCACTGTAACCCACTGTAACCAACTGTAACCCACTGTAACCCACTGTAACCCTTCACCCACTGTAACCCACTGTAACCCTTCACCCACTGTAACCAACTGTAACCCACTGTAACCCTTCACACAATGTAACCCACTGTAACCTTTCACCCACTGTAACCCATCACACACTGTAACCCACTGTAACCCACAGCAACCCACTGTAACCCTTCACCCACTGTAACCCACTGTAACCCTTCACCCACTGTAACCCACTGTAACCCACTGCAACCCACTGTAACCCACTGTAACCCAATGTAACCCACAGCAACCCACTGTAACCCTTCACCCACTGTAACCCTTCACACACTGTAACCCACTGTAAGTCACTGTAACTCACTGTAACCCACTGTATCCCACTGTAACCCACTGTAACCCACTGTAATCCACAGCAACCCACTGTAACCCTTCACCCACTGTAACCCACTGTAACCCTTCACACACTGTAACCCACTGTAACCCACAGCAACCCACTGTAACCCTTCACCCACTGTAACCCACTGTAACCCTTCACACATTGTAACCCACTGTAACCCACTGTAACCTTTCACCCACTGTAACCCACTGTAACCAACTGTAACTCACTGTAACCCTTCACCCACTGTAACCCACTGCAACCCACTGTAACCCACTGTAACCCACTGTAACTCACTGTAACCCACTGTAACCTTTCACCCACTGTAACCCACTGTAACCCACTGTAACCCACTGTAATCCACAGCAACCCACTGTAACCCTTCACCCACTGTAACCCACTGTAACCCTTCACACACTGTAACCCACTGTAACCCACAGCAACCCACTGTAACCTTTCACCCA
The DNA here is from genome assembly GCA_029959095.1 of Rhinichthys osculus. NCBI lineage: Eukaryota > Metazoa > Chordata > Actinopteri > Cypriniformes > Leuciscidae > Rhinichthys > Rhinichthys osculus. The sequence goes on from JARWKJ010000023.1 coordinate 31,489,827, forward strand.
CTGTAACCCTTCACACATTGTAACCCACTGTAACCTTTCACCCACTATAACCCACTGTAACCCACTGTAACCCACTGTAACCCACTGTAACCCTTCACACATTGTAACCCACTGCAACCCACTGTAACCCACTGTAACCCGCTGTAACCCACAGCAACCCACTGTAACCCACTGTAACCCACTGTAACCCACAGCAACCCACTGTAACCCACTGTAACCCACAGCAACCCACTGTAACCTTTCACCCACTGTAACCCACTGTAACCCACTGTAACCCTTCACACATTGTAACCCACTGTAACCCACTGTAACCTTTCACCCACTGTAACCCACTGTAACCCTTCACCCACTGTAACCCACTGCAACCCACTGTAACCCACTGTAACCCTTCACCCACTGTAACCCACTGTAACCCACTGTAACTCACTGTAACCCACTGTAACCCACTGTAACCTTTCACCCACTGTAACCCACTGTAACCCACTGTAACCCACTGTAACCCACTGTAACTCACTGTAACCCTTCACCCACTGTAACCCACTGCAACCCACTGTAACCCACTGTAACCCTTCACCCACTGTAACCCACTGTAACCCACTGTAACCCACTGTAACCCACTGTAACTCACTGTAACCCTTCACCCACTGTAACTCACTGTAACCCACTGTAACCCACTGTAACCCACTGTAACCCACTGTAACTCACTGTAACCCACTGTAACCCTTCACCCACTGTAACTCACTGTAACCCACTGTAACCCACTGTAACTCACTGTAACCCACTGTAACCCACTGTAACCCACTGTAACCCTTCACCCACTGTAACCCACTGTAACCCTTCACCCACTGTAACCCACTGTAACCCTTCACCCAGTTGTGCTGCTTCAGATTTCTGTGGAAACCGTCATATATTTTATTTTTCAGGATTCTTTGATTAATAGAAATTTCAATTTCAAAAAAAAAAATTAAATAGCATCTTTTTGTAACATTATAAATGTCTTTATTGTCACTTTTGATCAGTTTAATGTGCCTTTGATGAATAAAAGATTACATTTCTTAAAAAAAAAAAAAAGTCTTATGGACCGCAAACTTTTGAACGGTTTTGTTTTCATGCTGTACTTAAATCTACTTAACAACATAAAACGTTTCATTAACTAAACTATATATTATATTACAGCTATATATGTGGTTTGGTTGGTCAGTATTAAACTAGTTCCACACATTACAGATGCTGTACTTCAGTGTAAATCTGTGACATGATCACACACACTGTACACTGCAGATCTGAAGAGCAAACACACACGCTTGCATTCGACCACCAAAGCATCAGCAAAGCATGCTGGGATGTCTGTGGTTTTATCCGTTGCTGAGGTTTAGTTTTCCAGCAAGGACTCAATGAAGCCTTGAGTTTCAGTGAACTTTCACCAAGTAACATTACTGGGAGAGCAAATACACTAATCCATCACACGTGATGCATGCGTATTAATACCAACGTGAAAAACTGTTAAATGTTGTCATTCACAGAGACCTGATCTAATACACTAGCCTTAAATACTTCGTTTTCAGATATTTTAATTCTCAAAGAAAGTAAACGATAAGAATTGTGTTCTTTGTGAGTTTCACACAGAGTCAGTGTTACACAAACTCTCTCCACTCCACTTCTCTTCTCTGGTGACGAGAGCCGGGTTTCCTTTCTAGAACATGAATGAGTCAAATCGGGGAAAATATTGCAAAGTTTAGCAGTTGCTCCAAAACGACCTTCTGAAATGTCATTCATGACGTGTGCTGTATGGAATAATAACACACTTTGTGGAATCACTCACTGAATGTCAGTTCTGTGCCAGTCTGAGTAATACATGTCCTTTAACTGAGGAAAGTATGAACAGTCTGTCGGGTCACATGACCGTCGGGTGATTATCGACACGAGTGTGTGAATCAGTGACAGGAAGCAGCGCAGGTCCGTGTGAACACACACACACACACAGGTGCAGATCAGTGTAAACGCACACACACACACACACACAGGTGCAGATCAGTGTAAACGCAGACACACACACACACACACACACACACACACAGGTGCAGATAAGTGTAAACGCACACACACACACACACACACACACACAGGTGCAGATCAGTGTGAACAAACACACACACACACAGGTGCAGATCAGTGTAAACGCGCGCACACACACACACACACACACACTTGGGAATGCTATATTTCTTCACAAACATTTACACCAGCCTCTCTCCTGCTTGTTTAATTTGCTTCAGAGTGCAAAGTAGCATAAATCCTTTCAAGTGCAATTTACAATGCAAACATGTCATCAGTGACAGAGAGAGAGAGAGAGAGAGAGAGAGAGAGAGAGAGAGAGAGAGAGAGAGAGAGAGAGAGAGAGAGAGAGAGAGAGAGAGAGAGAGCACAAAAAACACGGTAACACTTTACTTGAAGGGGTGTGCATAAGACTAACATGACACCTTCATAATCATGACATGACACATGTTATGAATATGAAGGAAGTTGTATGCATGTTTATGACAACTGTCATTAAGTGTCATTCGCTCAATTATGACATTTTTAATGCAAATATGACATTGTTTGAAATGTCTTTGTTATGACACCTTGACATAAACAAATACATCATAACCTGTCAGTGTCTTTGTCATGACAACTTGACATTACTAAGACAACACAACCTGTCATAAACATGACATAGCAGATTAATTATCAAACTTAAGAAACCACTTAGCTTTATTGGTTAACATTACATTAAACTGTCAGGTGGTTGGTTTTGACATTGGCTGTCATGAAGCCATTATAACTGTTTAATGACAAATTCAATGTGTACCACTGTAGTTGAGGTCACGAAAAATATTCATGACACAGTTATAATGGCCTCATGACAGCCAATGTCAAAACCAACCACATGACAGTTTAACTTAATTTAATGTCAAGTTGTCATGACAAAGACACTGACAGGTTATGATGTATTGGTTTATGTCAAGATGTCATAACAAAGACATCTTAAACAATGTCATATTTGCATTAAAAATGTCATTATTGAGCGAAAGACACTTAATGACAGTTGTCATAAACATGCATAAACCCTACTTCATATTCATGACATATGTCATGTCATGGTTATGAAGGTGTCATGTCAGTCTTATGCACACCCCTTCAAGTAAAGTGTTACCAAAAACACACACACATTCATTTATAATTAAAATATATGTGCATGGTGTCCCTGACCAGGCAAACACTGATCATCTCTATAAGAGTGTTAATAAACGACGTCACTGTAACAGAGAAGCCGGAGATTCAGAGTGTGTTTCTTATGACTGAGGATGACTGATGAAGTTTGGCAGAAGATCCTCTTTTCCAGCAATCCTGCAGTTGCTCTGACCCTTCGCTAAAGCCACGGACCGTCTCTCGAGTCGGCTTCAGTTTCCTCAGAGTTTCTGATTAATTGAGCGCCGGCTGTGTGTGAAAACACAGAAGACAACGGGAATAATACAGAGGTTGTGTAACGAAAGGAGTGTGTTTACTGTGGCACACGAGACGCTTCACACACAGTTATTAGCACACATCTGTTCCTCTGTTCATTACGAGGATCTGTCACAACTCCCTTCAGATCCACACAGAAATCCTTCACTGAGATCTGTTTATTCCCGAGCCAGAGTCACTGCACTAATATTAGCTCGATCCGAGGAGACACGGACAGGCCTGCCAACATCAGGCTCGGGAATCACTTTACATGTGTCTGAAAGAGCCTCTTCTGCTCACCAAAGCTGCGTTTATTTCATCAGAAATACAGTAAAAACAGTGAAATATTATTCCAGTGTAAATCAACTGTTTTCTATGTGAATATACACTCACCTAAAGGATTATTAGGAACACCATATTAATACTGTGTTTGAAGTCGCCTTCAGAACTGCCTTAATTCTACGTGGCATTGATTCAACAAGGTGCTGAAAGCATTCTTTAGAAATGTTGGCCCATATTGATAGGATAGCATCTTGCAGTTGATGGAGATTTGTGGGATGCACATCCAGGGCACGAAGCTCCCGTTCCACCACATCCCAAAGATGCTCTATTGGGTTGAGATCTGGTGACTGTGGGGGCCATTTTAGTACAGTGAACTCATTGTCATGTTCAAGAAACCAATTTGAAATGATTGGAGCTTTGTGACATGGTGCATTATCCTGCTGGAAGTAGCCATCAGAGGATGGGTACATGGTGGCCATAAAGGGATGGACATGGTCAGAAACAATGCTCAGGTAGGCCGTGGCATTTAAACGATGTCCGATTGGCACTAAGGGGCCTAAAGTGTGCCAAGAAAACATCCCCCACACCATTACACCACCACCACCAGCCTGCACAGTGGTAACAAGGCATGATGGATCCATGTTCTCATTCTGTTTACGCCAAATTCTGACTCTACCATCTGAATGTCTCAACAGAAATCGAGACTCATCAGACCAGGCAACATTTTTCCAGTCTTCAACTGTCCAATTTTGGTGAGCTCTTGCAAATTGTAGCCTCTTTTTCCTATTTGTAGTGGAGATGAGTGGTACCCAGTGGGGTCTTCTTCCATCATAAATGTGCATCTATCCATCATAAAAGTGCATCTATCCATCATAAAAGTGCATCTGTCCATCATAAAAGTGCATCTGTCCATCATAAAAGTTTTAATATAACTCTGATTGTATTCGTCTGAAAGAAGAAAGTCATATACACCGAGGATGGTTTGAGGGAGAGTAAATAATGGAATCTTTCCATTGGGCAAAAGGTCTTTATAGTTGAAAAAGCTTCTTCAGATTATTAAAATGTTCACAGAAAGAAGAAAGAACTGCTGACTGAAAGGTTCTTCAGGGAACATGTTTCCTCAGTGGCATCGCTAGAGGAGTGTAGATCTGCTGTGTGTCCGGCCCTGGGCTTCAGGCCTGTAGTCTCTCTCGGTAAACTCAGACTCTGAAGGACATGTTCGCAGACGCTCCTCGAGAGGCACATTCTTGCTCCTGATCCAAACGCTGAAGGCCCAGGAGCGCCTCCATCCTGAGCGCTCACAGTGTTTCACAGCCGACTAAATCAAGCCTTTCAAACACAATGACATTCCCCAGATCTGTGTGGCGTCTCCTTAACTGGAAATACTGTCAAGCTCCAGAATCCAGGGCTAATAATGGAAGATAAATGCATTTTCATCTCAGTGTAGAAGATCAGCAGAATCCGTCATGTCTGATTCTCTGTTCAGACACACCGGTACGAACATGCAGAGTCGTGCTGATAATGTGAGAAACAGTTCTCTTGTCTGGAAGGAGAATATGTGGGATTTCCTTTCGATGAGTTCTGCACGTCTTGACCAACAGACATGAGACTCACAGTTTAAGAATGTTAACATAAGATTAAGGGAAATTAAGTAAAACAAATGGAATTTCTAATGGTAATATCAATAAATAAAGCTACTTTTATCAAACAAATACAGCATGTGTTTCCTTCCAGGTCAGAAGTACACTCAGACTGTGGACAGGGATCCAGAAAGCCAAAGTAACTAAGTTCATTTCTGACTCATCGTTGGCAAAGAAATCCTGGAAACTCTGAGGAAAGTTGAAGTGGAAGCCGTGTAAGATCGAGAGCGCTCGTATACTCTCGCTGCACGCCTAATGCACAGACCTGATCGGCACGAACACAACGGACGTCATGAGAACACGCTGTGTGTGAGCAGATCACGGATCAGCAGCCGGACCGGCATCGCTCTTCACCTCGCTTACAGACGCTTTCCAGAGGAACAGGAAGAGGAGAAGAAGAAACTCAGAGCAATGGAAGGAAAATGGGAACCGACTGAGATCTTATGTAACAGGCGTGACAGTTTCAGGAAAATTCTTGCCTCTTGTGAAAATTATACAAAGTATAAAATCAGACAACAAAAAGAGTATAGTGTGATTCACTGATTAATTCATCAAGGCAATCCTAAAGACGCTGGAGGAAAATTTGCATGAATGGTAATAATGAAAACCCCGCCTCTCTGAGAGCTGTTCTGCTCTGATTGGTCGGAAAGCAAACGCTCATTATCATATCTGACTCTCATCTCTTCATCACAGAGATACGAACAGTAGCGATGGCGTGGGTTTCACCGTCTCAATCTCAGAAAACAGCGTCTCCTCGACACGAACACCACGAACCGACTCTCCCAGTCTCAGATACACTACAGTGTTTGAGGGCGGAGCTAAGAGACGCTGTTCGGCCAATCAACACTACAGACTGACTTTATGCAAATGAGTTACAAACCTTCAGGATCAGCAGGAAGTGAGACTGAATTACTGACGACTCGTTTCAGTTCAGAATCACTTCTTACGTTTAGGAGACAAAAACTCCTTTTATCTTTGAAACTTTGCAGAGCTTTTACATTCATAAACAGCTTTATTACACAGTACATGACTGTGAATATCCCAAAAGCATATGGGCACATTGATTTATTTAGACAATATAGTAAAGAATTTTAATACCAGCAATTTATCAATTACCGGCCATAGCATGAAATAACAATCCTTCTTCCAAAGGTCTTTATGCCAGCTGTGTAATAAACCAGCTGATTATAATCAGAAACACACACACACACACACACACACACACGCACGCGCGCGCACACACACACACACACACACACACAAGAACAAGGCTTTTCTTGCTTAAGGAGAAGCAATAATTTAGAGCTCTGCATTTGGTTAAATATCTTCAGTCCCAGAGTGTGTTGGGAGTGTTTCCCGAGAGCTTCTCGATTATAAACAGCTCTTGAAGCCGACGGCATCCCATGAGCCTCGTTCTCCACATCACTGACCATCTTAGTTAGGGTTCTCCACATCACTGACCTGTGCTCCTCCACGCCTGTGTCAGAGGCGTCCGTCTTAGTTAGGGTTCTCCACAGAACACTTGCGGATGAAAAGGTCCAAATGACTTTACACACACGGGGAACATCTCGAAGGTACAAGCCTAGACAAATTCAGCTTGAGGGTCATTTCAATAGTTCAGTTTGAAACATTACACTCTAATAGTGTGATGATCTAATTATAACATGATCATGTGTAATTATTCATGAGTTAACACCCGCTGGTCTTGTCTTGTCCAGCCTCATGAATCTGTAGTGTTTACTGAGAGACCTACTGTCTGATCTCCAACTAAACGTGTGTTTGAACTCCACACATAAATCAGCAAATCCAGCCGTTTAAATCTAAACCTGAGAGTCTACAAATGATCTGGAACGTGTTTTGACAGGTTTGTGGCAGTCAGACTAACTTCTCTGATTATATATGACGGATGAGGCGTTACAGAACAGACACTTCAGGAGAAAGAGAAACAGGAACTCTCAGAGAACATTTTTCATTAGCTTTTCATAGGGGAAGTTCCCTGATGTTTCCAGGGGAAAAGCCTGGATCTGCACAGGTCAAGTATCTTTAAATGAAAAACAACTCAGTTTGCGAGTCTGCAGGTTAAAACTGAAGGTCAGCTGTGTTAGTTACACACAGCACCGGGTTTCTCAGCTTGACCCGTCCAAAACACCCAAAAAAAAACATTAAACTTGCTCGGCTGTTTCTTCATAGGATGAAGAGATTTGATGCAAGATTTCAATACTTGTAGTAAAAGTATATCATGCTCACTAATCACAAGCACCAAAACCAGCTGAGCTCAGCAAACGCCGTCACACACACTTTCACACACAATTCCCCCTCGCTCTCTCTAAAACACACGAATCTGCTTACGACACCGGCTTCTCCAAGCCTGCACTTTAGAATCACTTTAGACTCACTCACTTTAGACTCACTTTAGACTCACCTTAGACTCACATTAGCCTCACTTTAGACTCACATTAGACTCACTTTAGACTCACTTTAGACTCACTTTAGGCTCACTTTAGACTCACATTAGACTCACTTTAGACTCACATTAGACTCACTTTAGACTCACTTTAGACTCACTTTAGACTCACTCACTTTAGACTCACTTTAGACTCACATTAGACTCACATTAGACTCACATTAGACTCACTTTAGACTCACTTTAGACTCACATTAGACTCACTTTAGACTCACTTTAGGCTCACTTTAGACTCACATTAGACTCACTTTAGACTCACATTAGACTCACTTTAGACTCACTCACTTTAGACTCACTTTAGACTCACTCACTTTAGACTCACTTTAGACTCACATTAGCCTCACTTTAGACTCACATTAGACTCACATTAGACTCACTTTAGACTCACTTTAGACTCACATTAGACTCACATTAGACTCACTTTAGACTCACTTTAGGCTCACTTTAGACTCACATTAGACTCACTTTAGACTCACATTAGACTCACTTTAGACTCACTTTAGACTCACTTTAGACTCACATTAGACTCACTTTAGACACACTTTAGACACACTTTAGACTCACTTTAGACTCACTTTAGACTCACATTAGCCTCACTTTAGACTCACATTAGACTCACATTAGACTCACTTTAGACTCACTTTAGACTCACATTAGACTCACTTTAGACACACTTTAGACTCACTTTAGGCTCACTTTAGACACACTTTAGACTCACATTAGACTCACATTAGACTCACATTAGCCTCACTTTAGACTCACATTAGACTCACATTAGCCTCACTTTAGACTCACTTTAGACTCACATTAGACTCACATTAGACTCACTTTAGACTCACATAAAGACTCACTTTAGACTCACATTAGACTCACATTAGACTCACTTTAGACTCACTTTAGACTCACATTAGCCTCACTTTAGACTCACATTAGACTCACATTAGCCTCACTTTAGACTCACATTAGACTCACTTTAGACTCACTTTAGACTCACTCACTTTAGACTCACTTTAGACTCACTCACTTTAGACTCACTTTAGACTCACATTAGCCTCACTTTAGACTCACATTAGACTCACATTAGACTCACTTTAGACTCACTTTAGACTCACATTAGACTCACATTAGACTCACTTTAGACTCACTTTAGGCTCACTTTAGACTCACATTAGACTCACTTTAGACTCACATTAGACTCACTTTAGACTCACTTTAGACTCACTTTAGACTCACTTTAGACACACTTTAGACACACTTTAGACTCACTTTAGACTCACTTTAGACTCACTTTAGACTCACATTAGACTCACATTAGCCTCACTTTAGACTCACTTTAGACTCACTTTAGACTCACTTTAGACTCACATTAGACTCACTTTAGACACACTTTAGACTCACTTTAGGCTCACTTTAGACACACTTTAGACTCACATTAGACTCACATTAGACTCACATTAGCCTCACTTTAGACTCACATTAGACTCACATTAGCCTCACTTTAGACTCACTTTAGACTCACATTAGACTCACTTTAGACTCACTTTAGACTCACTTTAGACTCACTTTAGACTCACATAAAGACTCACTTTAGACTCACATTAGACTCACATTAGACTCACTTTAGACTCACTTTAGACTCACATTAGACTCACATTAGCCTCACTTTAGACTCACATTAGACTCACATTAGCCTCACTTTAGACTCACATTAGACTCACATTAGACCTACTTTAGACTCACATTAGACTCAATCACTTTAGACTCACATACTTTAGACTCGCTTTAGAATCACTTTAGACTCACATTAGACTCAATCACTTTAGACTCACATACTTTAGACTCGCTTTAGAATCACATTAGACTCACATTAGACTCACATACTTTAGACTCACTTTAGACTCACATTAGAGTCTAGACTCACATAAAGACTCACATAAAGACTCACTTTAGACTCACATTAGACTCACTTTAGACTCACATTAGACTCACTTTAGACTCACTTTAGACTCACATACTTTAGACTCACTTTAGACTCACATTAGACTCACATACTTTAGACTCACTTTAGACTCACATTAGAGTCTAGACTCACATAAAGACTCACATAAAGACTCACTTTAGACTCACATTAGACTCACATTAGACTCACATTAGACTCACTTTAGACTCACTTTAGACTCACTTTGACTCACTTTAGACTCACATTAGACTAGTATGGATTCAAAAGACATCATGGAATATAATGCACAACCACTTCTATGATACTGAGTCAGTTGTAATTATATAAAGAATCAGAAAACCAATAAAGAACATTATAAATGATAATTTCTCTTCTTTACAAAGTTTTTAGCCTTCGCCATAAAGACCATGGATCATCTGACCGTGTGTGAAGTGACTGAAGTAATGAAAACAGCCGAATGGGTCGAGCGCCTCTCACACACACATCCGGGCAGTGTTAACAAACACACACACATCCGGGCAGTGTTAACAAACACACACACATCCGGGCAGTGTTAACAAACACACACACATCCGGGCAGTGTTAGCAAACACACACACATCCGGGCAGTGTTAACAAACACACACACATCCGGGCAGTGTTAGCAAACACACACACATCCGGGCAGTGTTAGCAAACACACACACGTTTGCCAGTCCAACAGTGAGGTCCGGCCGAGCTCTGCCGTAAACACAGCTGCTCTCCTGTAGCGACTCTCAGTTTAACTAAAGATATTCCCAGGGTTTAATGCACTTCGTACATGAAGCGACTCAAATAACACTCAGCATATTCGCTTTCAAATGATTTAAACTGAAGAAATCACATTTCGGAAATGAAATGACTATAAAACAGCACAGCTGGCACAATGCTACATGTTATTTTATTACATTGCACATCCAAACAAATGGCTATAAACGGACACACATTTAAGTGCTTATAAAGTGATCACTGACTTCTTCAGGATCACAGAGGCTTTTATTGCTGGAGGAATCTGTGACTCTTAATGTCCTCGAGATGCCTGGGAACTCTCGGGAAGATCGTCTTTGATTTGGCCTCGAGTCTGGACTTCTAAAGCGTTCCTCATGAAAGACCCAGTGTCTCTTCACTTGTAGAGCGCGCCGACCGCCATCAGCACCAGTTCTCCAGCACACGAGTCCAGGAACGCGTACGGGTGTGTGTTTGAGACAGAGGACGTTTTCAACTTTCCAAACATCTACTACATCATTCTGGACCGAATACTTTTACAACTATAAACGTTACAGTGGTTTTCAAACTCATTTATATGGCTTTACTTTTCTGAGGTTCTCCAGACAGGTTTGAATTTGAGAATTATGGGTGTTGTGATGGGCGATTGCAAGTCTGGGGTCGGTGTGGTGCACTCTGGGGTTCCCCAGGGATCAGTTTTGGGTCCGTTACTTTTTTGTGTTTACATTTTTTCCATTTGGCCAACTTTTAAGAACACTTGGGAACAACTTTCACTTTTATGCCGATGGCACTCAGATCAAAACCTGATGTCAAAATGCCTGTCTTTTCTTTCTCAATGTTTTACTGAGATTAAGAAATGGATGTCTGAAAATGTTCTCAACAGTGATAAGACTGAAGTGATGCTTATTGGCTCACCTCATCAGCTGTGTAAAGTCGCTCTGCTTGGAAATTCCAAACTAAACAAAAAAATCTGGGGGTGATATTTGACGCCAATTTAACATTTGACCATCATGTTCGTAACACTGTCAAAATATAATTTTTTCATCTCGGAAACATTGCCAAATTACGCTCTATGTTGACTTTCTCTGTGGCTGAAAAGTTAATCAACACTTTTGTTTTTTCACGTATTGATCATTGTAATGCTTTGCTGGCTGGAGTTCCTAAAGCTTCCCTGAGTAAACTACAGTTGGTACAACATTCATCTGCTAGGGTTCTGACTGGGACCAGTGCGAGGGATCACACCTATCCTGGAAAAACTGCACTGGCTTCCTGTTAGTTTCCGTATTGATTTTAAAACTCTCCTGCTCACTTATAAGGCCTTGAACAATTTAGCCCCTCAATATTTGTGTGAGCTCCTAACCCGCTACACTCCTACACGAGCTCCACGCTCTTCTGGAGCTGGTCTTTTAACTGTCCGAACAACACGGCTGAAAACTGTGGGCTTTTTCTTCTTTGGCCCTCTGAGATTGGGAATGCAGAATCGCTAGAGTTTTTAAATCGTCCCTTAAAACTTACTTTTTTAGGGTGGCTTTTATGTGATTCGTGTGATTACTTTGTTTGTTATTATATTGGCTTATATTGTTTAGTTTTTACTGCCTAGACTGTTATGTGTATCCTTTTAATTTATTATTTTTATGTAAAGTGTTTTGAGATGCTACTTTTAAAGGCACTATATAAAATAATTGTTATTATTATTATTAATTATGTGGAATTACACCATCTTATCAATATAATTATTATTATTATTTTATTTAAAATACACCACCGTTCAAAGTTTTGGGGTCAATATTATGAAATCAATAATTGTATTCATCAATAATTAAATTGATCAAAAGTGAGAGTAAAAACAGTTATAATGTTACAAAAGATTCTATTTCAAATAAATGCTGTTCTTTGAACTCTCTATTCATCAAAGAATCCTGAAAAATAAAATGTATGACGGTTTCCACAGAAATATGAAGCAGCACGACTGTTTTCAACACTGATAATAATCATAACTGTTTCTTGAGCATCAGATCCTCATATTAGAGTGATTTCTGAAGGATCATGTGACACTGAAGACTGGAGTAATGATGCTGAAAATTCAGCTTTGATCACAGGAATAAATTACACTTTACTGTATATTCACATAGAGAACAGCTGATTTACACTGGAGTAATATTACACTGTTTTACTGTATTTATGATCTAATAAACGCAGCTTTGATGAGCAGAAGAGACTCTTTCAGAAACATAAAAAAAATCTTTTGAATGTCCAACAAATCATGTTCTTCTAATTCACATCCTCGCCGTCAGCTCAATAAAACTAAAACTGTCCCGAGAGTAGATGTAGATTTGCTCCCACAGGAGACGTGATAAAAACCAAGCTTTGTAAACAATGTTATTAACATATCATGGTGGTGTGTTGATCCCTGCACATTAAATCCTGGACAATTATGAAGTGACAGACGTTTCCAGTGGGTTATTGAGCTCCACCCTCTCAGCACTGAGCTGAACTGGGACCTGTTGAACACAGCGCTGGCTAACTCACGCTGAGTGAATCCCTGCGGCGCGGGTTTATGATGTTGGCTGGTATACACTTTACCTCATGAGTGAAGGATGTGATAATGAGATGTTTTAGCAAGTCTTTCCCTCATGTGATGAGAATCAGTTTGGCATCGGACATGTTTCTTCCTCGCGCGAGGCGTAGACCTGAGAAATGAACCGTATCTGAAATGCCAATAGTGGCTTTTAACGTCCTAATGAAGATCGCGTGATTAGCGGCTCAGTGATGGGTGTGGGTCGAGACACAAGCCTGGATCTGGCTCAGATGAACGAGCCGGTCGCCTGGCGTTGTGTTCGCGGGAGGCCTTTATTACAGTGACGTGATGTTGAACCGTGTGAATGTGCTGGAGCTCGAGTCTCAGGAGACAGAAGTGCTCGATCTGAGTCCAAACAGCCAGATCTGGGCCAGAATGTGACCCTTTATAATGAAAAATGAGTGAATGAAAAAAGTGAACGCGCTATATTAAATCTGAACATTCAGGGGAAATTCACTAAGAATGAATTGCGCTGTCTAAATTGTTTTAATAACCCGATTCACTAAAGAAATTATGCAGCCGACAATTTATAAGGTGGCAATTTCATATGAATGTGAATCATATGTAAATGTATGATTCTTTGGTAAAAAAAGGAGGCATGAAGGGTCGAAAGCATATGAGTGAGACCACATCCACCAACTCGTAAAAACATCATATTGTCACAAACCGCAGGAGATTGTGTATTTCATACGACTGACTGACATACACAAAAATATACTTCTACTACTGTCCCATACATGCCTGTGAACACAGCTTCAGCTTTAAACAGGACATTAAGAGTAAGAGCATCTGTTCATTAAACATTCCCTGTCAGATATTCACTTCCTCATGTAACAACTCTATAATGTCGACTCGTATTGCGTTTGGTTGCAGTGAAGCTCGTATCCTGTGTTTGTTGGCAACATTAAAACCTTCTGACCCCAGACCTGCTATTGTCCAGAGCTGACACTTTCCACTGACTCGTGTCAGCACGCCTATAAAGTGCACACAACAGAGTTCAGTCACCATGACATCAAAAATAACACTTCTAGCTTTTTATGAAATATTGCAGTGTTTACTGTAAATGATTTATCTGTGAACATCATCATTATTGTGTTAATAATGTTGAATGCGAATCAGTTCCTCTTGCAGCATCTCTTCTCTTCTCTGATGACGAGGGCGGGGCTATAACCTGTCACTCACATGAGATCAGCCAATAGCAAACCACAAACATCCAATCAGTTCCCCACAGACACAATCAAGATTTCATGTGACGTCACACAGTGGAGCGGCCGCCATTTGTAGGACCGAATTGCAACATGCCGTCTATCTGCTGTGCTGTAAACTGTGATAACAGCAAATCACAAAGATATGTTGAGAAATTAACGTTGACCTGGAAATTTAAATAAAAATAAAATTAACAAATTACAGGTTAGCTAGCTAAATTAAAACATGTAGTTTACAATTGGAACACGTATTCTCTATATACAACCTTATTCTAGACCGCTATCTATATTTACATTATAACCTTAGTTATACGTTTGGCTGAATTATGTTGTTGTTACCTGCTTCAGTATGCTTAACTACAGCTCACTGTTTCTGCCTTAATGCATTGTTTAAATTAATAGATTATTAGCTAACTGCATGATTTATATACATTGCTGAAATGCATAACTCGGACACTCTAAATTGTAATGTAGACACATGCATTTTCTAAAAAAGCTGCTTTGATTGTGAAAAGCGCTATACAAATAAATGAGAATTGAAAATAAAGGTGTCCAAACGTCACTGATAATACAAGAGATATGTGCTTTACCAACATTATTAGCAATTCAGTTCAGCGATGCTTTTATGTTCAGCGATTACTGGTGTAACGTTAATATTGCTTGATTAACAGAGTGCCACTTACCCTTCCTGTTATCAAGAAAATTTTCTTCATGGGGGCATTTAATACAACACTAAATCATAAATCAGATATACCTGTACAATAACATTACGATGTCCAGCAATCAATGCAAATAGTCCATTGAATTTAATTTGTTGTTTAATGACATTTGATGGTCCAGTGGCGGAACTTTTGCCAAGCGTGTCAGAGGTTCTGGGTTCTAATCCGCCCTCGTACCCTTTTTTATTAAAAAACCCTTATTAAAATCGATTGTGTTTATCAGTGGTTGTATATCAGTCAGGAACACTTTTGTGTGCATTTTATTTTGTGATTTCATTAAAGCGCGCGTCCGTGTGAAGACTGTGCGGTGTGCGCGAGAGAGTTTCTGCACCACTGATCCAGAGTCAACAAGCACTTTGATCACTTGATTTAAAAAACAACACATTTCAGCGTGCTAGATCACCTCTTATTTTACTTTTATTTATGTGTATTGGTACATC
>JARWKJ010000023.1:31510344-31622844 GCA_029959095.1 Rhinichthys osculus
TGATATAGAGAGATATGGAGAACGCGACTGAAACTCTCTGAGCTGGGCTAAAGCTGGGTCAGTGTGATATAGAGAGATATGGAGAACGCGACTGAAACTCTCTGAGCTGGGCTAAAGCTGGGTCAGTGTGATATAGAGAGATATGGAGAACGCGACTGAAACTCTCTGAGCTGGGCTAAAGCTGGGTCAGTGTGATATAGAGAGATATGGAGAACGCGACTGAAACTCTCTGAGCTGGGCTAAAGCTGGGTCAGTGTGATATAGAGAGATATGGAGAACGCGACTCAAACTCTCTGAGCTGGGCTAAAGCTGGGTCAGTGTGATATAGAGAGATATGGAGAACGCGACTGAAACTCTCTGAGCTGGGCTAAAGCTGGGTCAGTGTGATATAGAGAGAGATATGGAGAACGCGACTGAAACTCTCTGAGCTGGGCTAAAGCTGGGTCAGTGTGATATAGAGAGATATGGAGAACGCGACTGAAACTCTCTGAGCTGGGCTAAAGCTGGGTCAGTGTGATATAGAGAGATATGGAGAATGTGACTGAAACTCTCTGAGCTGGGCTAAAGCTGGGTCAGTGTGATATAGAGAGATATGGAGAACGCGACTGAAACTCTCTGAGCTGGGCTAAAGCTGGGTCAGTGTGATATAGAGAGATATGGAGAACGCGACTGAAACTCTCTGAGCTGGGCTAAAGCTGGGTCAGTGTGATATAGAGAGAGATATGGAGAACGCGACTGAAACTCTCTGAGCTGGGCTAAAGCTGGGTCAGTGTGATATAGAGAGAGATATGGAGAACGCGACTGAAACTCTCTTAGCTGGGTTAAAGCTGGGTCAGTGTGATATAGAGAGATATGGAGAACGCGACTGAAACTCTCTGAGCTGGGCTAAAGCTGGGTCAGTGTGATATAGAGAGATATGGAGAACGCGACTGAAACTCTCTGAGCTGGGCTAAAGCTGGGTCAGTGTGATATAGAGAGAGATATGGAGAACGCGACTGAAACTCTCTTAGCTGGGTTAAAGCTGGGTCAGTGTGATATAGAGTGATATGGAGAACGCGACTGAAACTCTCTGAGCTGGGCTAAAGCTGGGTCAGTGTGATATAGAGAGATATGGAGAACGCGACTGAAACTCTCTGAGCTGGGCTAAAGCTGGGTCAGTGTGATATAGAGAGAGATATGGAGAATGTGACTGAAACTCTCTGAGCTGGGCTAAAGCTGGGTCAGTGTGATATAGAGAGATATGGAGAACGCGACTGAAACTCTCTGAGCTGGGCTAAAGCTGGGTCAGTGTGATATAGAGAGATATGGAGAACGCCATTGAAACTCTCTGAGCTGGGCTAAAGCTGGGTCAGAGTGATATAGAGAGATATGGAGAACGCGACTGAAACTCTCTGAGCTGGGCTAAAGCTGGGTCAGTGTGATATAGAGAGATATGGAGAACGTGACTGAAACTCTCTGAGCTGGGCTAAAGCTGGGTCAGTGTGATATAGAGAGAGATATGGAGAATGTGACTGAAACTCTCTGAGCTGGGCTAAAGCTGGGTCAGTGTGATATAGAGAGATATGGAGAACGTGACTGAAACTCTCTGAGCTGGGCTAAAGCTGGGTCAGTGTGATATAGAGAGATATGGAGAACGCGACTGAAACTCTCTGAGCTGGGCTAAAGCTGGGTCAGTGTGATATAGAGAGATATGGAGAACGCGACTGAAACTCTCTGAGCTGGGCTAAAGCTGGGTCAGTGTGACATAGAGAGAGATATGGAGAACGCGACTGAAACTCTCTGACCTGGGCTAAAGCTGGGTCAGTGTGATATAGAGAGAGATATGGAGAACGCGACTGAAACTCTCTGACCTGGGCTAAAGCTGGGTCAGTGTGATATTGAGAGATATGGAGAACGCGACTGAAACTCTCTGAGCTGGGCTAAAGCTGGGTCAGTGTGATATAGAGAGAAATATGGAGAACGTGACTGAAACTCTCTGAGCTGGGCTAAAGCTGGGTCAGTGTTATATAGAGAGATATGGAGAACGCGACTGAAACTCTCTGAGCTGGGCTAAAGCTGGGTCAGTGTGATATAGAGAGATATGGAGAACGCGACTGAAACTCTCTGAGCTGGGCTAAAGCTGGGTCAGTGTGATATAGAGAGATATGGAGAACGTGACTGAAACTCTCTGAGCTGGGCTAAAGCTGGGTCAGTGTGATATAGAGAGATATGGAGAACGCGACTGAAACTCTCTGAGCTGGGCTAAAGCTGGGTCAGTGTGATATAGAGTGATATGGAGAACGCGACTGAAACTCTCTGAGCTGGGCTAAAGCTGGGTCAGTGTGATATAGAGTGATATGGAGAACGCGACTGAAACTCTCTGAGCTGGGCTAAAGCTGGGTCAGTGTGATATAGAGAGATATGGAGAACGCGACTGAAACTCTCTGAGCTGGGCTAAAGCTGGGTCAGTGTGATATAGAGAGATATGGAGAACGCGACTGAAACTCTCTGAGCTGGGCTAAAGCTGGGTCAGAGTGATATAGAGTGATATGGAGAACGCGACTGAAACTCTCTGAGCTGGGCTAAAGCTGGGTCAGTGTGATATAGAGTGATATGGAGAACGCGACTGAAACTCCCTGAGCTGGGTTAAAGCTGGGTCAGTGTGATATAGAGAGATATGGAGAATGTGACTGAAACTCTCTGAGCTGGGCTAAAGCTGGGTCAGTGTGATATAGAGAGATATGGAGAACGTGACTGAAACTCTCTGAGCTAGGCTAAAGCTGGGTCAGTGTGATATAGAGAGATATGGAGAACGTGACTGAAACTCTCTGAGCTAGGCTAAAGCTGGGTCAGTGTGATATAGAGAGATATGGAGAACGTGACTGAAACTCTCTGAGCTAGGCTAAAGCTGGGTCAGTGTGATATAGAGAGATATGGAGAACGTGACTGAAACTCTCTGAGCTGGGCTAAAGCTGGGTCAGTGTGATAGAGAGAGATATGGAGAACGCGACTGAAACTCTCTGGGCTGGGCTAAAGCTGGGTCAGTGTGATATAGAGTGATATGGAGAACGCGACTGAAACTCTCTTAGCTGGGCTAAAGCTGGGTCAGTGTGATATAGAGTGATATGGAGAACGCGACTGAAACTCCCTGAGCTGGGCTAAAGCTGGGTCAGTGTGATATAGAGAGATATGGAGAACGCGACTGAAACTCTCTGAGCTGGGCTAAAGCTGGGTCAGTGTGATATAGAGAGATATGGAGAACGCGACTGAAACTCTCTGAGCTGGGCTAAAGCTGGGTCAGTGTGATATAGAGTGATATGGAGAACGCGACTGAAACTCTCTGAGCTGGGCTAAAGCTGGGTCAGTGTGATATAGAGTGATATGGAGAAAGCGACTGAAACTCTCTGTGCTGGGCTAAAGCTGGGTCAGTTTGATATAGAGAGATATGGAGAACGCGACTGAAACTCTCTGAGCTGGGCTAAAGCTGGGTCAGTGTGATATAGAGAGATATGGAGAACGCGACTGAAACTCTCTGAGCTGGGCTAAAGCTGGGTCAGTGTGATATAGAGAGATATGGAGAACGCGACTGAAACTCTCTGAGCTGGGCTAAAGCTGGGTCAGTGTGATATAGAGAGATATGGAGAACGTGACTGAAACTCTCTGAGCTGGGTTAAAGCTGGGTCAGTGTGATATAGAGAGATATGGAGAACGCGACTGAAACTCTCTGAGCTGGGCTAAAGCTGGGTCAGTGTGATATAGAGAGATATGGAGAACGCGACTGAAACTCTCTGAGCTGGGCTAAAGCTGGGTCAGTGTGATATAGAGAGATATGGAGAACGCGACTGAAACTCTCTGAGCTGGGCTAAAACTGGGTCAGTGTGATATAGAGAGATATGGAGAACACGACTGAAACTCTCTGAGCTGGGCTAAAGCTGGGTCAGTGTGATATAGAGAGATATGGAGAACGCGACTGAAACTCTCTGAGCTGGGCTAAAGCTGGGTCAGTGTGATATAGAGAGAGATATGGAGAACGCGACTGAAACTCTCTGAGCTGGGCTAAAGCTGGGTCAGTGTGATATAGAGAGATATGGAGAACGCGACTGAAACTCTCTGAGCTGGGCTAAAGCTGGGTCAGTGTGATATAGAGAGAGATATGGAGAACGCGACTGAAACTCTCTGAGCTGGGCTAAAGCTGGGTCAGTGTGATATAGAGAGATATGGAGAACGCGACTGAAACTCTCTGAGCTGGGCTAAAGCTGGGTCAGTGTGATATAGAGAGATATGGAGAACGCGACTGAAACTCTCTGAGCTGGGCTAAAGCTGGGTCAGTGTGACATAGAGAGAGATATGGAGAACGCGACTGAAACTCTCTGACCTGGGCTAAAGCTGGGTCAGTGTGATATAGAGAGAGATATGGAGAACGCGACTGAAACTCTCTGACCTGGGCTAAAGCTGGGTCAGTGTGATATTGAGAGATATGGAGAACGCGACTGAAACTCTCTGAGCTGGGCTAAAGCTGGGTCAGTGTGATATAGAGAGAAATATGGAGAACGTGACTGAAACTCTCTGAGCTGGGCTAAAGCTGGGTCAGTGTTATATAGAGAGATATGGAGAACGCGACTGAAACTCTCTGAGCTGGGCTAAAGCTGGGTCAGTGTGATATAGAGAGATATGGAGAACGCGACTGAAACTCTCTGAGCTGGGCTAAAGCTGGGTCAGTGTGATATAGAGAGATATGGAGAACGTGACTGAAACTCTCTGAGCTGGGCTAAAGCTGGGTCAGTGTGATATAGAGAGATATGGAGAACGCGACTGAAACTCTCTGAGCTGGGCTAAAGCTGGGTCAGTGTGATATAGAGTGATATGGAGAACGCGACTGAAACTCTCTGAGCTGGGCTAAAGCTGGGTCAGTGTGATATAGAGTGATATGGAGAACGCGACTGAAACTCTCTGAGCTGGGCTAAAGCTGGGTCAGTGTGATATAGAGAGATATGGAGAACGCGACTGAAACTCTCTGAGCTGGGCTAAAGCTGGGTCAGTGTGATATAGAGAGATATGGAGAACGCGACTGAAACTCTCTGAGCTGGGCTAAAGCTGGGTCAGAGTGATATAGAGTGATATGGAGAACGCGACTGAAACTCTCTGAGCTGGGCTAAAGCTGGGTCAGTGTGATATAGAGTGATATGGAGAACGCGACTGAAACTCCCTGAGCTGGGTTAAAGCTGGGTCAGTGTGATATAGAGAGATATGGAGAATGTGACTGAAACTCTCTGAGCTGGGCTAAAGCTGGGTCAGTGTGATATAGAGAGATATGGAGAACGTGACTGAAACTCTCTGAGCTAGGCTAAAGCTGGGTCAGTGTGATATAGAGAGATATGGAGAACGTGACTGAAACTCTCTGAGCTAGGCTAAAGCTGGGTCAGTGTGATATAGAGAGATATGGAGAACGTGACTGAAACTCTCTGAGCTAGGCTAAAGCTGGGTCAGTGTGATATAGAGAGATATGGAGAACGTGACTGAAACTCTCTGAGCTGGGCTAAAGCTGGGTCAGTGTGATAGAGAGAGATATGGAGAACGCGACTGAAACTCTCTGGGCTGGGCTAAAGCTGGGTCAGTGTGATATAGAGTGATATGGAGAACGCGACTGAAACTCTCTTAGCTGGGCTAAAGCTGGGTCAGTGTGATATAGAGTGATATGGAGAACGCGACTGAAACTCCCTGAGCTGGGCTAAAGCTGGGTCAGTGTGATATAGAGAGATATGGAGAACGCGACTGAAACTCTCTGAGCTGGGCTAAAGCTGGGTCAGTGTGATATAGAGAGATATGGAGAACGCGACTGAAACTCTCTGAGCTGGGCTAAAGCTGGGTCAGTGTGATATAGAGTGATATGGAGAACGCGACTGAAACTCTCTGAGCTGGGCTAAAGCTGGGTCAGTGTGATATAGAGTGATATGGAGAAAGCGACTGAAACTCTCTGTGCTGGGCTAAAGCTGGGTCAGTTTGATATAGAGAGATATGGAGAACGCGACTGAAACTCTCTGAGCTGGGCTAAAGCTGGGTCAGTGTGATATAGAGAGATATGGAGAACGCGACTGAAACTCTCTGAGCTGGGCTAAAGCTGGGTCAGTGTGATATAGAGAGATATGGAGAACGCGACTGAAACTCTCTGAGCTGGGCTAAAGCTGGGTCAGTGTGATATAGAGAGATATGGAGAACGTGACTGAAACTCTCTGAGCTGGGTTAAAGCTGGGTCAGTGTGATATAGAGAGATATGGAGAACGCGACTGAAACTCTCTGAGCTGGGCTAAAGCTGGGTCAGTGTGATATAGAGAGATATGGAGAACGCGACTGAAACTCTCTGAGCTGGGCTAAAGCTGGGTCAGTGTGATATAGAGAGATATGGAGAACGCGACTGAAACTCTCTGAGCTGGGCTAAAACTGGGTCAGTGTGATATAGAGAGATATGGAGAACACGACTGAAACTCTCTGAGCTGGGCTAAAGCTGGGTCAGTGTGATATAGAGAGATATGGAGAACGCGACTGAAACTCTCTGAGCTGGGCTAAAGCTGGGTCAGTGTGATATAGAGAGAGATATGGAGAACGCGACTGAAACTCTCTGAGCTGGGCTAAAGCTGGGTCAGTGTGATATAGAGAGATATGGAGAACGCGACTGAAACTCTCTGAGCTGGGCTAAAGCTGGGTCAGTGTGATATAGAGAGAGATATGGAGAACGCGACTGAAACTCTCTGAGCTGGGCTAAAGCTGGGTCAGTGTGATATAGAGAGATATGGAGAACGCGACTGAAACTCTCTGAGCTGGGCTAAAGCTGGGTCAGTGTGATATAGAGAGATATGGAGAACGCGACTGAAACTCTCTGAGCTGGGCTAAAGCTGGGTCAGTGTGATATAGAGAGATATGGAGAACGCGACTGAAACTCTCTGAGCTGGGCTAAAGCTGGGTCAGTGTGATATAGAGAGATATGGAGAACGCGACTGAAACTCTCTTAGCTGGGCTAAAGCTGGGTCAGTGTGATATAGAGTGATATGGAGAACGCGACTGAAACTCTCTGAGCTGGGTTAAAGCTGGGTCAGTGTGATATAGAGAGATATGGAGAACGCGACTGAAACTCTCTGAGCTGGGCTAAAGCTGGGTCAGTGTGATATAGAGAGATATGGAGAACGCGACTGAAACTCTCTTAGCTGGGCTAAAGCTGGGTCAGTGTGATATAGAGTGATATGGAGAACGCGACTGAAACTCTCTGAGCTGGGTTAAAGCTGGGTCAGTGTGATATAGAGAGATATGGAGAACGCGACTGAAACTCTCTGAGCTGGGCTAAAGCTGGGTCAGTGTGATATAGAGAGATATGGAGAACGCGACTGAAACTCTCTGAGCTGGGCTAAAGCTGGGTCAGTGTGATATAGAGAGATATGGAGAACGCGACTGAAACTCTCTGAGCTGGGCTAAAGCTGGGTCAGTGTGATATAGAGAGATATGGAGAACGCGACTGAAACTCTCTGAGCTGGGCTAAAGCTGGGTCAGTGTGATATAGAGAGATATGGAGAACGTGACTGAAACTCTCTGAGCTGGGCTAAAGCTGGGTCAGTGTGATATAGAGAGAGATATGGAGAACGGACTGAAACTCTCTGAGCTGGGCTAAAGCTGGGTCAGTGTGATATAGAGAGATATGGAGATCGCGACTGAAACTCTCTGAGCTGGGTTAAAGCTGGGTCAGTGTGATATAGAGAGAGATATGGAGAACGCGACTGAAACTCTCTTAGCTGGGCTAAAGCTGGGTCAGTGTGATATAGAGTGATATGGAGAACGCGACTGAAACTCTCTGAGCTGGGCTAAAGCTGGGTCAGTGTGATATAGAGAGATATGGAGAACGCGACTGAAACTCTCTGAGCTGGGCTAAAGCTGGGTCAGTGTGATATAGAGAGATATGGAGAACGCGACTGAAACTCTCTGAGCTGGGCTAAAGCTGGGTCAGTGTGATATAGAGAGATATGGAGAACGCGACTGAAACTCTCGGAGCTGGGCTAAAGCTGGGTCAGTGTGATATAGAGAGATATGGAGAACGCGACTGAAACTCTCTGAGCTGGGCTAAAGCTGGGTCAGTGTGATATAGAGAGGTCTAGGGGAAATGTGTTTGAGTGCAGGTAGATTCTACTCAATCACATTTAACTGGCAGATTAAAAACCCTAGCCATGAATAGAAGTGAAGCAGCCTTTGCCAGACTCTTACACAGCAGGAGAACAAACACTGTCAGAGATGAGAAGTTTGAGCATCAAACAAACATTAGAATTAGAAAAGCAGCTGCGCTCTCACAATACAATCACAGAAGGGTCGTTTCCGTGGCAACTGCTCTATTATTGTGTTTACAGCTGGAGATGGAAATATTTGTCCCAAATCAGTCCGTCTGCAGGATGATTCGTCTTTATATACTACAGTTCCTGTGAAACCTGAATCACAGAAGATCTCAGGAGTGTAATCTCACTAGCTTACAGGGATACTGTAGTTCACAGAAAACTAAACTTTTGTCATCTTTTACTCACTTTATTCCAAACTGTGTGACTTTGTGTTGACTTAACGGTTTTTGTCCATACAATGAAAGGCAACGGGATCTGAAACAACATTAGACCCAGATGATTTTGATTGATTGGACAATATAAATAAACATCTATCTTTGAGTACCCCGTTCGATATGAAGGTGATGACAGAAACTTCATTTTCCGGCTGAACATTCAGAAGCTTTCTGCCTGCATACGGTGTAGCCTATGCAGTGTTTCCCAACCCTGTTCCTGGAGGCACACCAACACTACACATTCTCCAACTCTTCCTAATCGATCACACCTGAATCAACTCATCAGCTCGTTATTAGAGACTCCAAGACCAGAAATATATGGGTCAGAAAAGGGAGACATCAAAAAATGTGCACTGTTGGTGTGCCTCAAGGAGCAAGGTTGGGAAACTCAATGTGTCAAACTTCAGCAGGAATTTCAGTGTTATTGAAGCCAAGCCATTCCTCAAAACATATTAGGTTGATCATGAACACAAACCAAGGTCAGGAATGCAGTCCTTTGGCAGTGAGAATGAACAGCTCTGCATTATTTTACAGATGGAGCACAATACAGCTTTTGTGGACATGATGTCATCCTTAGGGAAAGATAACTCCACCGCTGGTCATAATGGCAGATTGCTTGTGTTTCGACCCAACAGGGGAACTGTGCCAACTATCTGTCATTCTGAGGGTAATTAGGGTAAAGAATGGGTTTTTCCTCGATGGCACCTTCTGTGACCTTGAGCTCCTCATAAAACTATGAGCCTCACCAGCATACAGTAAGTCTCTAAGCCACTGTGCCTAAAACTGTTAAGGAGAACTATATAATATAGCAACTTTCGGCATTAAATTCGGCAAAGACATATGGACATCATAACAAATTATGAAGATGGCCAATAAAATCAAAGAGGGCGGGGCTTAACTTTTCCAACGAGATGCGTAAGTTTTAGCAGTGAAAGAGTGCATTGTACGATGTATAGGAGTGTAACGGTACACAAAAATCACGGTTCGGTACGTACCTCGGTTTTAAAGTCACGGTTCGGTACGTTTTCGATACAGCAAAAAGAAAGAAATGCCAGAGAAATTTCTTATTTGTTAAAAGAAAAAATATTTTTAAATAACTGAGTTTTCCTACATCTTGAAACTTTCAGGTTTATAAATGGGGGTCATCTTTGAAGGATGAACAAATAATGTTTTGGTCATCACATTAAAAATAACATTTAAATATATATATATTTATTTATATATTATTTGAGTTTTGAAGAGCTGGAAAAAGATGTGTGAAGTACTTGAAAGCAGTTCACTATTCCAGCCAAACTGGTTACAGTTAGTGTTAGCCTACTATATTAAATCCATGGTGAATGTTGCTGGTCTGTGGACGTAAAGTATTACTAGTTCATTCACGGCACAATGTTTCTCCGGGTTTCCACGTCAGCGCTGTTTGATCTAATAGAGATCTACGGTTAACAACGGAGAAATGTGAATGCTTCTCACTAGATCTCGCAGCGATGTTATTACTTCAGTGGCGAACTCAAATGTTTTCTTTACTGGATCTCTTAGCGCTGTGTTGTAACAGTGTCGCTTGATCGAGATCGGCTCCCGCTGCACAGATGTTGCTGGTCAAACGGTCCGTGAAGCACAATATAATGAGTAGCGCAGTTTCGTTCCGCTTTCATTACGTTTGCCATTTGATGTTGCGCAACGTTGTGGTGATCGCGCCAGCGCGAATTTTGTCGGCAGGAAAAATGGTCCAAGGAATCGTTCCGTTTGTATGCGTACCGAACCGGAAGCCTCGAACCGAAACGGTTCAATACGAATACATGTACTTTTACATGTGGTTTTGCGGCTCACAGGCACCAGGGGGGTGCGAGATGACCAACATTCAACTCGAAATCAGTAATATAAACATTACAATGACTCCAAAGCTGTTCGGTTAAGGTAAAAAAGTTACTTAGTTCACATTTAAAATAGTTAAAAGTTCTATGCAAACCAGATTACCACAGGAACAGAATGGGCTTCATTTCTGTTACTGCAACTTTCATAAACCCTGGTGAAGTTTTGATTCGTTTTCACGAATCGATTCAGTCGAAGGTTGTTTCAAAGAATCACTTCGAAAAACAGATTCAGCCATTATTTCCCGCCAAAACGGATCCCGTGACCACGACGTCAGGTTCACACACTCGAAACCAGACACGATTCAGTTCATATAAACAACAATCATTTAGAAACTTAATATAATTAGTCTTTACATTAAACAATAATACTGAAATTATTTTGCATCTCTTGGCTGAAAAAATATTTGCACATACATTTTTGCACGTAATAAAATTTCGATGGTAGGTCAGATTCAATCAACTCTTAAACACATCTCCAGTACATTATATGTGTAACATTTCTGCTATTAAAGTAATTATCTTTTCGCCCCATCAAATGTCCCTGTGCTCTTCCTAATCATCTTGTTAAGCACAATGATGTGCCAGAAAACCAGCGTTTGGCTTCTTAAAGGACAGATTCAACAGACACGATTCATTCTCCGCTTCAGCCGTTCAGATCGGCACTGCGAACCGATTCGACAGATTCAGTCAGAAGATCCGACTCAAGAGAACGAGTCGTTCGCTAATCGGACATGCCCACCACTAACCGTATTTCTGCAGCTTATACATTAGTGTTACACATGAACCCGAGTTATTGATGCTGTGCCATACCTGGGTGAAGGGAGAATGCGCGTGCAGGAGGACAGCTGACAGTGATGAAGATGATGAAGAAGATCCTCCAGCTCCAGACTCTGCTGATCAGAAATAAAGATGATGATGAGCTGAGGCCAGAGGATTCTCAGAATGAAGTGAATGAAATATAAAGCACATGCACAGGACAGGTCAGTCACCTGAGCACTGAGGCGCGTGCACGAGCCATGTCCGTGGTCCAGGAGGTGTTCGTGTCTCGGGTACCGTTAGAGACTGTGATCACACACACACACACACATACACACACACACTCTCTCTCTCTCTCTCTGCTGTCGGACTGATCGAGAGCAGCTCCACGTGAACAAAGGCAGTCTCAGTTCGGACCCTGAAATACGACTCCAGCTCCTCCTCAACTCCACACACTCCACACACACTCATTCAGAGTTAAATCCTCACCTAACACACATCATCTGTGACTCCTCTTCGGATGAGATTCTGTGACTGAAATCTAGTGTAAGTCTGGCACATCAGTTTGTGCTTCATAAGAATAATTAGAGTTTAGTTGTGTTGTTACCTACAAAAGCCAAAGCATGAGAGATATAAAAATATATATATAAAAACCCAAAGGACACAAAAGTGTCTTAAATGTTTATGGATATCATTGCATCAGTTGATACAATATTAAACCAAGTGTTATTTGCAAACAAATCCTGCAGAACCTTTTCTCAAAACAAACTCAGATGTTTTTTTTGTTTTTTGTTTTTTTTTCTATTTTAGATGTAAATTCATGCTAGGTTTTTTTTTTTAGTTAATCTGAGGTTATTAATCTATACAAAGTAAATTAATAAACTAAAATAATAAATGGAATAAACTCATGCTGAGTAATATAAGAGTAAAATGTTAATAGACCTATTATTATTTTTTTTATAGCTAGTATCTTCCCTACATTATTAATATTATTTAAAATAAAAAGTAATAACCTTTGTTAAACCTTGGATTGATATAATACAAAGATAAATATTACATTTTAAAGAAAGAAAGAAATTTTAAAAATGAAGAAAGTTTGACTTCTCCAAATATGTTTTGGGGTCTTAATTACATTAGGCAAGGCAAGGCAAGTTTATTTTGTATAGCACATTTCATACACAATGGTAATTCAAAGTGCTTTACATAGAAGAAATTAAAATAATCAAAACAAATAAGAATAATTAAAACAGTTTAGAATAAAAAAATAAGATAAAAATAAGTCTCTCTACATTAAGAGAAGAAGCAGTTGAGCGATGACTGAAACTGTCTTTTTTCGAGAGTTAAATACTCATATTATTTAATAGTGAGTGATTGACAGATGAACATTATGAACACAATCATCATGATTCTCCGATTCTTCTGCAAACATCATGTTCAATCATCATAAATCATGATGTTAGAGAATCATGTGAAGTCCTTCATCAAGCTCTGATGTCACGTGTGCGTGTCCAGATGTCACATGTGCGTGTCCAGACAACACGTGTGCGTGTCCAGACAACACGTGTGCGTGTCCAGATGTCACGTGTGCGTGTCCAGAAGTCACGTGTGCGTCCAGAAGTCACGTATGCGT
This sequence comes from Rhinichthys osculus, assembly GCA_029959095.1. NCBI lineage: Eukaryota > Metazoa > Chordata > Actinopteri > Cypriniformes > Leuciscidae > Rhinichthys > Rhinichthys osculus. The sequence continues at coordinate 31,523,165 of JARWKJ010000023.1, forward strand.
CCAGACGTCACGTATGCGTCCAGACGTCACGTGTGCGTGTCCAGACGTCACGTGTGCGTGTCCAGACGTCACGTGTGTGTCCAGACGTCACGTGTGCGTGTCCAGACGTCACGTGTGCGTGTCCAGACGTCACGTATGCGTCCAGATGTCACGTGTGCGTGTCCAGACGTCACGGTGCGTGTCCAGACGTCACGTGTGCGTGTCCAGATGTCACGTGTGCGTGTCCAGACGACACGTGTGCGTGTCCAGATGTCACGTGTGCGTGTCCAGACGTCACGTGTGCGTGTCCAGACGTCACGTGTGCATGTCCAGAAGTCACGTGTGCATGTCCAGATGTCACGTGTGCGTGTCCAGAAGTCACGTGTGCGTGTCCAGATGTCACGTGTGCGTGTCCAGATGTCACGTATGCGTCCAGAAGTCACGTGTGCGTGTCCAGATGTCACGTGTGCGTGTCCAGACGTCACGTGTGCGTGTCCAGACGTCACGTGTGCATGTCCAGAAGTCACGTGTGCATGTCCAGATGTCACGTGTGCGTGTCCAGAAGTCACGTGTGCATGTCCAGAAGTCACGTGTGCGTGTCCAGATGTCACGTGTGCGTGTCCAGAAGTCACGTGTGCGTGTCCAGATGTCACGTGTGCGTGTCCAGAAGTCACGTGTGCGTGTCCAGATGTCACGTATGCGTCCAGAAGTCACGTATGCGTCCAGACGTCACGTGTGCGTGTCCAGACGTCACGTGTGCGTGTCCAGACGTCACGTGTGTGTCCAGACGTCACGTGTGCGTGTCCAGACGTCACGTGTGCGTGTCCAGACGTCACGTATGCGTCCAGATGTCACGTGTGCGTGTCCAGACGTCACGGTGCGTGTCCAGACGTCACGTGTGCGTGTCCAGATGTCACGTGTGCGTGTCCAGACAACACATGTGCGTGTCCAGATGTCACGTGTGCGTGTCCAGACGTCACGTGTGCGTGTCCAGATGTCTCGTGTGCGTGTCCAGATGTCACGTGTGCGTGTCCAGACGTCACGTGTGCGTGTCCAGACGTCACGTGTGCATGTCCAGAAGTCACGTGTGCGTGTCCAGATGTCACGTATGCGTCCAGATGTCACGTATGCGTCCAGATGTCACGTATGCGTCCAGATGTCACGTATGCGTCCAGATGTCACGTGTGCGTCCAGACGTCACGTGTGCGTGTCCAGACGTCACGTGTACGTGTCCAGACGTCACGTATGCGTCCAGACGTCACGTGTGCGTGTCCAGACGTCACGTATGCGTCCAGACGTCACGTGTGCATGTCCAGACGTCACGTATGCGTCCAGATGTCATGTGTGCGTGTCCAGATGTCACGTGTGCGTGTCCAGACGTCACGTATGCGTCCAGATGTCACGTGTGGGTGTCCAGACGTCACGTGTGCGTCCAGACGTCACGTGTGCGTGTCTAGACGTCACGTGTGCGTGTCCAGACGTCACGTGTGCGTGTCCAGACGTCACGTGTGCGTGTCCAGACGTCACGTATGCGTCCAGACGTCACGTATGCGTCCAGATGTCACGTGTGCGTGTCCAGACGCCACATGTGCGTCCAGACGTCACGTGTGCGTGTCTAGACGTCACGTGTGCGTGTCCAGACGTCACGTGTGCGTTCAGACGTCACGTGTACGTGTCCAGATGTCACGTGTGCGTGTCCAGATGTCACGTGTGCGTGTCCAGATGTCACGTGTGCGTGTCCAGATGTCACATATGCGTCCAGATGTCACGTGTGCGTGTCCAGATGTCGCGTGTGCGTGTCCAGATGTCACGTATGCGTCCAGATGTCACGTGTGCGTGTCCAGATGTCACGTGTGCGTGTCCAGGTGTCACGTGTGCGTGTCCAGGTGTCACGTGTGCGTGTCCAGGTGTCACGTGTGCGTGTCCAGGTGTCACGTGTGCATCCAGGTGTCACGTGTGCGTGTCCAGGTGTCACGTGTGCGTGTCCAGAGGTCACGTGTGCGTGTCCAGAGGTCACGTGTGCGTGTCCAGACGTCACGTGTGTGTGTCCAGACGTCACGTGTGCGTGTCCAGACGTCACGTGTGTGTGTCCAGATGTTGTCCTGATGTCACGTGTCCAGATGTTGTCCTGATGTCACGTGTGCCTGTCCAGACGTCACGTGTGCGTCCAGACGTCACGTGTGCGTCCAGACGTCACGTGTGCGTGTCCAGAAGTCACGTGTGCGTGTCCAGATGTCACGTGTGCGTGTCCAGATGTCACGTATGCGTCCAGATGTCACGTATGCGTCCAGATGTCACGTGTGCGTGTCCAGACGTCACGTGTGCGTCCAGACGTCACGTGTGCGTCCAGACGTCACGTGTGCGTGTCCAGACGTCACGTATGCGTCCAGACGTCACGTATGCGTCCAGACGTCACGTATGCGTCCAGACGTCACGTGTGCGTGTCCAGACGTCAGGTATGCGTCCAGATGTCACGTGTGCGTGTCCAGATGTCACGTATGCGTCCAGATGTCACGTGTGCGTGTCCAGACGTCACGTGTGCGTCCAGACGTCACGTGTGCGTGTCTAGACGTCACGTGTGCGTGTCTAGACGTCACGTGTGCATCCAGATGTCACGTATGCGTCCAGATGTCACGTATGCGTCCAGATGTCACGTGTGCGTGTCCAGATGTCACGTGTGCGTGTCAAGAGGTCACGTGTGCGTATCCAGACGTCACGTGTGCGTGTCCTGATGTAACGTGTGCGTGTCCAGATGTTGTCCTGATGTCACGTGTCCAGATGTTGTCCTGATGTCACGTGTGCCTGTCCAGATGTCACGTGTGCGTGTCCTGATGTCACGTGTGCGTGTCCAGATCTCATGTGTGCGTGTCCTGATGTCACGTGTGTGTGTCCAGATGTCACGTGTCCGTGTCCTGATGTCACGTGTGCGTGCTGATCTCACGTGTGCGTGTCCAGACGTCACGTGTGCGTGTCCAGACGTCACGTGTGCTTGTCCAGACGTCACGTGTGCGTGTCCAGACGTCACGTGTGCGTGTCCAGATGTCACGTGTGCGTGTCCTGATGTCACGTGTGCGTGTCCAGATGTCACGTGTGCGTGTCCTGATGTCACGTGTGCGTCCAGATGTCACGTGTACGTGTCCAGATGTCACGTGTGCGTGTCCAGACGTCACGTGTGCGTGTCCAGACGTCACGTCTGCGTGTCCAGACGTCACGTGTGCGTGTCCTGATGTCACGTGTGCGTGTCCTGATGTCACGTGTGCGTGTCCAGACGTCACGTGTGCGTGTCCAGACGTCACGTGTGCGTGTCCTGATGTCAGGTGTGCGTGTCCTGATGTCACGTGTGCGTGTCCAGATGTCACGTGTGCGTGTCCAGATGTCACGTGTGCTTGTCCTGATGTCACGTGTGCGTCCTGATGTCACGTGTGCGTCCTGATGTCACGTGTGCGTGTCCTGATGTCACGTGTGCGTGTCCTGATGTCACGTGTGTGTGTCCTGATGTCACGTGTGCTGATGTCACGTGTGCTTGTCCTGATGTCACGTGTGCGTCCTGATGTCACGTGTGCGTCCTGATGTCACGTGTGTGTGTCCTGATGTCACGTGTGCGTGTCCTGATGTCACGTGTGCGTGTCCTGATGTCACGTGTGCGTGTCCTGATGTCACGTGTGCGTGTCCTGATGTCACGTGTGCGTGTCCTGATGTCACGTGTGCGTCCTGATGTCACTTGTGCGTGTCCAGATGTCACGTGTGCGTGTCCAGACGTCACGTGTGCGTGTCCAAACATCACGTGTGCGTGTCCAGATTTCACGTGTGCGTGTCCAGGCCGGCGAGGAGAAGACGAGTGCAGATGCAGGGGTTCACTGATGCTGTTGGGGGATTATACCTGCAGTCGTGTAACTCTTCAATCATCAGAACATTAAAGATTGTACGCCTCCAACAGAGGCTGGGCAATAATTCATAAGATTTTGTTTGTGTATGATATCTGTCAATTTAAAACAAAGTTACTCTGGTAATTCTCAGAGGATGTGTTTGCGAAGGTCAGGGGTTTTCCAGAACCGGGCGTTTCTCACACCATCTACGACAACAAACAGCAGATAAATGAGGCATAGCTTAAACATAAATACATGTTTGTTAAAGGGGTCATATAATGCCATTTTTGTACAAGCTAATATGGTTCTTTAGGGTCTAAATTAAAAGTTTGTAATATACTTTAATTAAAAATTCTCATTAGTATTGTAAGAAAACACTTATTTTACCTGGTCAAAAACAGCTCTGTTTTCAGCACGCCGTTTCAGTGCATATGACTTTAAATGATCATGAGCTTTGCTGACTCCGCCTCTCTGTTCTATGCGTCACCAGAGCCGGCTCTGGCGTACACCGTTTGTAACACAATAATACAATAACCATAACGCGTTGTTCAGTATAAACGTGGCATTATGCATTATATTGAGAACGTCATACATAGAAAACATGCCGTAATGTACCTTGAGTGTAAACCTTAGCCGCATTCATTGTGAAGCATGCAGCTAGCGATTTACAAGGATTAATATAAATAGTAATATAAAGTTTAATAAAACGTTACACTCACTTCAGTTCTTTTGGAGGTTCAGCAGGAACACGAATATCTGCTACCGATCCTTTCTTCAGGAGCTGCTTCTTAGCAAACCTCGTTTATAAAGCAGTCTGGTGTGTGAAATGCAGGGGCGTAATTTGTGGGGGGGATGGGGGGGATATAACCCCCCCAATATTTAAATCTATGCATTACAACCCCCCCATTATTTATACCATGATCACAATATCAGGAGGCATACCCAAACTTCAACCCCCCCAATGTTCAAACCAAATCTACGCCCTTGGTGAAATGATTCGCGCAAACATGAGAGCATTGACGTTGCTCGTGGGGAACATTCCCTTCGAAAACAAACTCAGCCACTGCGTCTTCAGCGGTTCGGATTTAGGAACATTAAAATGACTGTGTTCGTTATTACACCCAAGAACAGAACACCACAATCGCTTAGAGCCATTCTGCTCATAGACAGTGCTCCAGCATATCAACAATGAGCGCGCCGGTCCGCGCAGACTATGATTGACAGCTAGCGAGGGCGGGTCTGTGTTGAAACATGGCTGTCACGGCTGTCAATCAACAATCGTGGAAGGGGCGTCCGTTTTATTTACGTCACAAAAACGAACGGCTCAATTTAAGACAGGGGAAAACATATAAGGAGATTAAAACAAAACCACTGGATGGATTTTTATCATTATATGATGGTTGTGTACAGGCACTGCCAACACACATTTCAGTACAATCAACTTGTAAAAGTGCATGTACCATTATATGACCCCTTTAAAATATAACTTAATATGGAGCATCAAAAGGTAAGTTGTTAATGTTCTTTTCCATTCAAAACAAAAAGAACAGAAACCCAATAAAATTAACATAAAAATATCTATATTAATAATGCACTGAATTCCAAGTGATCTGAAGGTTTAATAGCTTCATGTAAGGAACGGACTGATGTGTACGAGGTTATTCTGTCACCGCAGTTCTCATGGCAAATGCATCACGGCGTACAGTAAATCACTCAAGGGAAGGTTATCTTGCGATACACCAAAACACTTTATTACACACAGCACTTTATCAGAAACAGCCAGCTGGTGGAAACGGTTTGTGTGCACATTTTGACTTTGCTGATAACAGAACTGTGCAAAAAGGCGTATGGAAACATGGCAAATGATCCTGCAGTGGTATATGTCTGAGTGAACAACAGCTTTAATTCAAAGCTTTCAAATGACTTCAGAAGAACTGAACTGCAGCACACACAAACAAACACACACACACACTCACAGTCCCTAATGTTGTGATTGTATTGAAAAGAGCAGCATGAACATTCTTCTAAATATCTTCTTTTATGGTCCGCATTCATACAGTTGCAGAAGAATAATCTTTGAGTTGGGTTAGTCAGGTGAAAGAAGAACTGAACTGCAGCACACACTCACACACACAGTCCCTGGAAGGATAATCTGGAAGGAAGACTGTGGCTCGGGTTAGTTAGGTGAAAGAAGAACTGAACTGCAGCACACACACTCACTCACACACACACACACACACACACACAGTCCCTAAGGAAGGATAATATTTGAGTCGACTGTGGCTCGGGTTAGTCAGGTGAAAGGAATCTGTCTCAGTGTGAGGGAAGACCTCGATCAAACACTGACTGGACGTCTCTCGGACTCGTTTATCCTCGGCGCTCGTCCTCGTCCATCATCACGCTGAGACAACAGTGAGATAACAGTGAAATGACATTCCTGTCCTGATATAGCGGCGTCACAGATCCTGATAACGCTTCCGAAGCTCCGAGCATTCCTCTAACAGGCGAGTGTGTGTCGTGTGTTTCGGTGTGTGTTTCGTGTGTTTCGAGTGTTTCGAGTGTTTCGTGTTTCGAGTGTTTCGTGTTTTTCGTGTTTTTCGTGTGTTTCGGTTGTGTCGTGTGTTCGAGTGTTTAGAGTGTTTCGGTTGTGTCGTGTGTTCGAGTGTTTAGAGTGTTTCGTGTGTTTCGTGTGTTTCGTGTGTTTCGTGTTTTTCGTGTTTTTCGCGTTTCGAGTGTTTCGTGTGTTTCGGTTGTGTCGTGTGTTCGAGTGTTTCGAGTGTTTCGTGTGTTTCGAGTGTTTCGTGTTTTTCGTGTTTCGTGTGTTTCGTGTGTTTCGGTTGTGTCGTGTGTTTCGAGTGTTCGTGTGTTTCGAGTGTTCGAGTGTTTCGAGTGTGTTTCGAGTGTGTTTCGAGTGTGTTTCGAGTGTTTCGAGTGTTTCGAGTGTTTCGAGTGTGTTTCGAGTGTTCGTGTGTTTCGAGTGTGTTTCGAGTGTGTTTCGAGTGTTCGAGTGTTTCGAGTGTTCGAGTGTTTCGAGTGTTTCGAGTGTTTCGAGTGTTCGAGTGTTTCGAGTGTTCGAGTGTTTCGAGTGTTTCGAGTGTTTCGAGTGTTCGTGTGTTCGAGTGTTTCGAGTGTTTGAGTGTTCGTGTGTTTCGAGTGTTCGAGTGTTCGTGTGTTTCGAGTGTTTCGAGTGTTTCGAGTGTGTTTCGAGTGTTTCGAGTGTTCGAGTGTTTCCTGTGTTCGAGTGTTCGAGTGTTTCGAGTGTTTCGAGTGTTCGAGTGTTTCGAGTGTTCGTGTGTTCGTGTGTTCGAGTGTTCGAGTGTTTCGAGTGTTCGAGTGTTCGAGTGTTTCGAGTGTTCGAGTGTTTCGAGTGTTCGTGTGTTTCGAGTGTTCGAGTGTTTCGTGTGTTTCGAGTGTTTCGAGTGTTCGAGTGTTTCGAGTGTTCGAGTGTTTCGAGTGTTTCGAGTGTTCGAGTGTTTCGAGTGTTCGAGTGTTTCGAGTGTTTCGAGTGTTTCGAGTGTTCGTGTGTTCGAGTGTTTCGAGTGTTTGAGTGTTCGTGTGTTTCGAGTGTTCGAGTGTTCGTGTGTTTCGAGTGTTTCGAGTGTTTCGAGTGTGTTTCGAGTGTTCGTGTGTTTCGAGTGTGTTTCGAGTGTGTTTCGAGTGTTCGAGTGTTTCGTGTGTTCGAGTGTTTCGAGTGTTCGAGTGTTTCGAGTGTTCGAGTGTTCGTGTGTTTCGAGTGTGTTTCGAGTGTTCGAGTGTTTCAAGTGTGTTTCGAGTGTGTTTCGAGTGTTCGTGTGTTTGAGTGTTCGAGTGTTTCGAGTGTGTTTCGAGTGTTTCGAGTGTTTGAGTGTTCGAGTGTTTCGAGTGTTTCGAGTGTTTCGAGTGTTCGAGTGTTTCGAGTGTGTTTCGAGTGTTTGAGTGTTTCGAGTGTTCGAGTGTTTCGAGTGTTTCGAGTGTTTCGAGTGTTCGAGTGTTCGAGTGTTTCGTGTGTTTCGTGTGTTTCGAGTGTTTGAGTGTTTCGAGTGTTCGAGTGTGTTTCGAGTGTTCGAGTGTTTCGAGTGTGTTTCGAGTGTTCGAGTGTTTCGTGTGTTTCGTGTGTTTCGAGTGTTTCGTGTTTTTCGTGTTTCGTGTGTTTCGAGTGTTTCAAGTGTTTCGTGTTTTTCGTGTTTCGTGTGTTTCGGTTGTGTCGTGTGTTCGAGTGTTTCGAGTGTTTCGTGTGTTTCGTGTTTTTCGTGTTTCGTGTGTTTCGTGTGTTTCGGTTGTGTCGTGTGTTCGAGTGTTTCGAGTGTTTCGAGTGTTTCGAGTGTTTCGAGTGTTTCGAGTGTTCGAGTGTTCGAGTGTTTCGAGTGTTCGAGTGTTCGAGTGTTTCGAGTGTTTCGAGTGTGTTTCGAGTGTTCGTGTGTTCGAGTGTTCGAGTGTTTCGAGTGTTTCGAGTGTTCGAGTGTTTCGAGTGTTCGAGTGTTTCGAGTGTTTCAAGTGTTTCGTGTTTTTCGTGTTTCGTGTGTTTCGGTTGTGTCGTGTGTTCGAGTGTTTCGAGTGTTTCGTGTGTTTCGTGTTTTTCGTGTTTCGTGTGTTTCGTGTGTTTCGGTTGTGTCGTGTGTTCGAGTGTTTCGAGTGTTCCGAGTGTTTCGAGTGTTTCGAGTGTTTCGAGTGTTCGAGTGTTCGAGTGTTCGAGTGTTCGAGTGTTCGAGTGTTTCGAGTGTTTCGAGTGTGTTTCGAGTGTTCGTGTGTTCGAGTGTTCGAGTGTTTCGAGTGTTTCGAGTGTTCGAGTGTTTCGAGTGTTCGAGTGTTTCGAGTGTTCGAGTGTTCGAGTGTTTCGAGTGTTTCTAGTGTTCGAGTGTTCGAGTGTTTCGAGTGTTCGTGTGTTTCGAGTGTTTCGAGTGTTCGAGTGTTTCTAGTGTTCGAGTGTTTCGAGTGTTTCGAGTGTTCGAGTGTTTCGAGTGTTCGTGTGTTTCGAGTGTTTCGAGTGTTCGAGTGTGTTTCGAGTGTTCGAGTGTTTCGAGTGTTTCGAGTGTTTCGAGTGTTCGAGTGTGTTTCGAGTGTTCGAGTGTTTCGAGTGTTTCGAGTGTTTCGAGTGTGTTTCGAGTGTTCGTGTGTTCGAGTGTTTCGAGTGTGTTTCGAGTGTTCGAGTGTTTCGAGTGTTCGAGTGTTTCGAGTGTGTTTCGAGTGTTCGTGTGTTCGAGTGTTCGAGTGTTTCGAGTGTTCGAGTGTTCGAGTGTTTCGAGTGTTCGAGTGTTCGAGTGTTTCGAGTGTTTCGAGTGTGTTTCGAGTGTTCGTGTGTTCGAGTGTTCGAGTGTTTCGAGTGTTTCGAGTGTTCGAGTGTTTCGAGTGTTCGAGTGTTCGAGTGTTTCGAGTGTTTCGAGTGTTCGAGTGTTTCGAGTGTTCGTGTGTTTCGAGTGTTTCGAGTGTTTCGAGTGTTCGAGTGTGTTTCGAGTGTTCGAGTGTTTCGAGTGTTTCGAGTGTGTTTCGAGTGTTTCGAGTGTTTCGAGTGTTCGAGTGTGAGTGTGTTCGAGTGTTTCGAGTGTTTCGAGTGTGTTTCGAGTGTTCGAGTGTTTCGAGTGTTCGAGTGTTTCGAGTGTTCGAGTGTTTCGAGTGTTTCGAGTGTTCGAGTGTTTCGAGTGTTCGAGTGTTCGTGTGTTTCGAGTGTTTCGAGTGTTTCGAGTGTTCGAGTGTGTTTCGAGTGTTCGAGTGTTTCGTGTGTTTCTAGTGTTCGAGTGTTTCGAGTGTTTCGAGTGTTTCGAGTGTTCGAGTGTTTCGTGTGTTTCTAGTGTTCGAGTGTTTCGAGTGTTTCGAATGTTCGATTGTTTCGAGTGTTCGAGTGTTTCGAGTGTTTCGTGTTTCGAGTGTGTGTCGTGTGTTTCGAATGTGTGTCGTGTGTTTCGTGTGTCGGGTGTTTCGTGTTTTTCATGTGTTTCGAGTGTTTCAAATGTTTTGTGTGTTTCGAATTCTTTTTGTGTTTCGAGTGTGTGTCGTTGTTTCGAGTGTGTTTCGTGTGTTTCGAGTGTGTGTCGTTGTTTCGAGTGTGTTTCGTGTGTTTCGAGTGTGTGTCGTTGTTTCGAGTGTGTTTCGTGTGTTTCGAGTGTTTCATGGCATGGATGCTGCTTGTTGGTTCCAGGTTAAATTGTCTGTCTGCTAACTCGGCGCCGATCAACACTTGACTTGAGTCATCGTATCTGCAACACAGAACATCTGGGACATTTTGCAATTATTGGCACAGTCTCATGGGTTTATGTCTCAAAAGCAACAAATATGTCAAGGCAGCTCCAATGATTTTCTCACTCTTAACACAAACATATATATATGTATATATATATATATATATATACATATATATATGTATATATATATATATATATAGTTCTGGACCCTGGCTGGAGTCGAAACCCTCAGTTTCTGAATGTCTTCGAAACTAAATTTCCTTTTAATCATCAAACTATTTTGCTGAGCACATGTGGCAAGACCTTCTGGGATTGAGAAAGTAGGTTAACTTGCTGGAGGAACGATCTCCATGGCAATATGGTGTTGTTGTCTGAAAATACTAAGAAGTCCGGTGTGACTCAGTCCTGAGAATCTGATGCATTCTGTGACTCCACAGATCTTCAGTGGGAAACACATTTTAAAGAGATGTTTTAGAGGCCATTCGGTTCATTTTTCATTTTTATTTGGTGAAAAAAAAGTTTGTGAAAAAAGATGTTCACTTCAGCATATACTTATATACGAACATAATATACATTAAAAGAATATACTTAAGTTAAATCTAATTAAATGTAATGTGTTCAAACACGTAATTGCATGTTATTTGCAGTTAAATGAAACTGTATTATAGTTTAAATTAATTTTTAATTGTATTCATATCTGTCACAAGGCTGTAACACAGACTGAATGATAAACTTCAAACACGATATTTAATAAGAGTTAGAATAAACAGAGAGAGCTGCAAACGCATGTACAGTAACAGTAGACTGGACACTAAAATGAGGAAAAGGAGGAACTTAAGTACACATCCAAACAAGGCTAATTAATTAAACACAGCTGAACCAACAAACTCATAATGATGGTAACCATGGAAACAAAGGAAGACAGAAAACTAGTGAATACAAACTAAAAGTCCATGAATACTAAAACTGACCCTAAAGGCCCTTGCACACTGAGTCCGAAATTTTCGCACGTGAAAAAATAAATACAACCCCACGTTATGTCAATCACACCTGCACACTACCTCCAAAACTTTCGTCCGTCATAAAAAAATCGATCCGATTTTCTGCGTTTTTCGCATCCGTAGCAAGCAGTTTGAATGGTGTTTGAATGGAGTTTTGACAATTCAGAGCCACTGAATCACAAATATGAAAAAACGCACACGAAAATTTTGGCCTTAACCCTCGATGTACAGCAGACTTCTGCCCGTCAGCCACGGCACTGTTACGTCACAAAACTGTGGAAGACCGTGAGGGTGCACGTCTCTTTCACAAGCATACAAATGAAACTATGATACAAGTCCTTCAAGATACAAGTGAAGACTTGAAAACAAAAGCAGCCAATAATACTGACAATGCATCGACCAAATCCTAATAAATCATCATTTGACTTCATCTGAAGCTTGAATCACGTGTGTGGCCGTTTAAGTGAGAGGCTTACTTTAGCTTCGGCTGACTCCTGTCGTGTGCTGAGATTAGAACAGAGGAACTTGATGAGCTCAGTCTTTGATCGGGCCACACACACACACACACACCGGCTTCACAGGCATTGTGTTCTCAGCTGCCACTGATTCAACATAGAGCTTTACATCAGCACTGACAGATCTTCCTCTCATAGTTTACTGAAGAACTTTATTGATTTACTAATTTAGCTTGAACTATAGAAAGCAAACTTTTGTTTTTGGTACTTAGACAATCAGTATGGAAGAAAAAAGCACACCCAGACACACCCAGATCAGACAGAGCAGCCATCAAGTGTTAGACAGTATTCTAGGTTATTACGTGAGGACGTTTTTTGTCCAATAATTTGAATCTCCGTTTTTTCAGAATTAAGTCGTAGGAAATTACTAGTCATCCAGTGTTTATATTTGCTATGCATTCCGTTAATTTTGTGAATTGGTAAGTTTCGTCGGGGCGTGAAGAAATATATAGCTGAGTATCATTGGCATAACAGTGAAAACTAATTCCATGTTCCCTAATGATATCTCCTAAGGGTAGCATGTACAGTGTGTGTGTGTGTGTGTGTGGCATGTACAGAGTGAACAGCAGCGGTCCTAGTACTGAGCCTTGTGGTACGCCATACTGAACTTGTGATCGATAAGACATCTCTTCATTTACTGCTACAAACTGATGACGGTCAGATAAGTGTGATTTAAACCATGCTAATGCAATTCCACTAATGCCAACATAATTTTCGAGTCTATTTAAAATAATGTTGCGGTCGATAGTATCAAATGCAGCACTAAGATCGAGTAACACTAATAGAGAGATACAACCACGATCGGATGATAAGAGCAGATCATTTGTGACTCTGATGAGAGCGGTCTCAGTGCTATGGTGCGGTCTGAATCCGGACTGGAAATCCTCACAGATATCATTTCTTTCTAGAAAGGAACACAGTTGTGAGGATACTGCTTTTTCTAGCATCTCTTTCAGTAGTTTAGTCGGTATAGGATCTAACATACATGTTGTTGATTTAGATGATTTAACGAGTTTAGACAATTCTTCCTCTCCTGTTGCAACGAATGAATGTAATATTTCCTCAGGGAGACTACACTGCACTCCCTGATGCGATACTGTGGTAGACGGTTGCTTAGTTATTATTGTCTCCCTAATATTATCAATCTTGCAAGTAAAGAAGTTCATAAAGAAACTTCAGAAGTTGAAGCTTTATTTCTTGAAATACCTAGGGTTGTATTTGTTTTCTTTTAAGAGAGACGAAAAATAAGCAGATCTAGCAGTTTTTAAGGCCTTTCTCTATGCAATAGTGCTGTCATCTAGGTTATAATCTGTAATCATATCATTAACAATAAGTGCTTTTGAAGAAAGGGATCTAACATTCAGCAACCCGAGCTTTGTCATTTGTTCATCTGTATTATATATATTTTTTAATTGTTGAACATCAATTAAATTTTTCCCCTTAAAAGACAAACTTTGGTCCACATACATGTATTCACATAGCTAAAAAGGAACATTCTTGCAAGGTTCTCTCAAAATTATGAACAATCATTCTTCCAGTAACATTAATAGAACGTTCATTCAAAGTTATTTGGTGTTCTCAAAACGTTTGAACAAAAACATTATTTATGCATATGCATATTTTTTTCTGTAATATTTTTTCGAATGTTCATCTACCATTTTTAAATGTTACCCTTTGTTTCAGAACGTTCAGAGAACATTCAAAAGTAACGTTCCCATAATGTTTGAAGAATGATACAATGGAATGTTCCCTCAATGTTCGTATAACCAGGAAAAAACTTTTTTTAAACATTTAAAAAACATTTTCAACATTCAGAAAACGTTCAGATATAATGATTTCATAAATTAATGGGAACATTGGCAAAACGTTCTTAGAACATAATTTTGACAGCTGAGAAGTAATTCCAGTGAAAGTCGTGACCTGCCTTGTTGCCACGGAGACAGATTTGTATTTGAAGTCAGTTGCTAAATTCTCTAGGCCAATGCGTATCAAAGGACTGATTAAACGGCCCAAACAGAGATAATAATAGCTGTTAAGGGGTTTTCCTGAAAAGGTCACAGCAGCAGACGGAGGAGGTGCAGCGCTGGAGGTCTGTTGATCCACTCCCTGGGAGAGAACACTTTACGCTTACACACTGCTTTTCACATAGTCACCTCACCTCACACACACACACACACACACACGGCCTAACTGTAATTGGAAACTCTGTTAACTGTTAAATAAATCTCAATTTTCTGAACATTAAAAGGAGAGATATGCACTTTGTCCTTCTGAGGGGGATTTTCAGAGTTTTTATGAATATAACATTTTGCCATATTAAACAGCCTTTTGTAATGTTGCATTAAGTTACTCCACAGAGGAAAGATCCTGAATGTTTGATCCATGAACAGAGCTGAAAATCATACACTTCTAGTCAAATATGTGTATAAACATGGAAACCTTGACTGTTACTGGTTCCATGAAAGCTCAAATAAAGGTCAGATAAGAAATTTTACAAAATACAGTAGAGAGTGTCCAAGAGTCTGATTTACTGGCACAGGACTGTGATTTCTCATCTCTGGGAGGTCTGATAAGACATATCCTCTTAAGGCAGCAGTTTATACTGTGTTCTCTTGGCCAAAACCTGCATTTGGTACAAGGACATTTACTACCGATCAAAAGACTTTCAGCTGTTTTCAATGAACAAATCAAACAAAAGTAACTGCCAGAGATTTCAACCAAGTATCATCTTTCCTGTCTCTGAACAACCAGCTGGATGTCAACCAATCTGGCTTCAAGAAAGGGCATTCAACCGAGACTGCATTGCTGTCCGTCACAGAAGCCCTGCGGATCGCAAAAGCTGCTTCCAAATCATCAGTTCTCATTCTGCTGGATCTGTCTGCTGCCTTCGACACTGAATCATCAGATCCTTCTGTCAACCCTCTCATCACTGGGCATCACTGGAACCTCCCTCCACTGGTTTGAGTCCTATCTCACAGGTAGGTCCTTCAGGGTCGCATGGAGAGGCGAGGTATCCAAAGCACATCAACTGACCACAGGGGTTCCCCAGGGTTCAGTTCTTGGACCGCTCCTCTTCTCCATCTACACCACATCACTGGGACCTATCATACAGGCACATGGTTTCTCTTACCATTGCTATGCTGATGACACACAGCTCTACCTCTCATTTCAACCAGATGATCCCACAGTAGCTGCACGGATCTCAAGCTGTCTGGCGGACATCTCGGATGAAGGAACATCACCTGCAGCTCAACCTGGCAAAGACTGAGCTTCCCGTCCTCCCTGCCAATCCGTCTCTATAACACGACTTTACTATATATATATATATATATGTGTGTGTGTGTGTGTGTGTGTGTGTGTGTGTGTGTGTGTGCGTGTGTGTGTGTGTCTGTAAGATTGTGTCAGAGCTAACAGAAGGGGAAATGCCAGAACCCACCTGAGTCTGGACCTGAGAGTGTTTTTAAAGACCTGTGGCAGATTACGGCTCATTGACGTAATGGAATCACATGCATGTCATATAAAGGCAGAATGAGTCTGTGTGGAAACATGAGGGAAGAAGGAAAGAGAGGGAAATACCCAACAATGACTAAACTGAGTCCTGAACAGAGCAACTCACTCTGTACAGACAAACAACACACTGCATACTGAAAAACAAACAACTCACCGCATACAGACAAACAAACAACTCACCGCATACAGACAAACAAACAACTCACCAAATACAGACAAACAAACAACTCACCACATACAGACAAACAAACAACTCACCGCATACAGACAAACAAACAACTCACCGCATACAGACAAAAAAACAACTCACCGCATACAGACAAAAAAACAACTCACCGCATACAGACAAACAAACAACTCACCGCATACAGACAAACAAACAACTCACCGCATACAGACAAACAAACAACTCACCACATACAGACAAACAAACAACTCACCACATACAGACAAACAAACAACTCACCGCATACAGACAAACAAACAACTCACCGCATACAGACAAAAAAACAACTCACCGCATACAGACAAACAAACAACTCACCGCATACAGACAAACAAACAACTCACCGCATACAGACAAAAAAACAACTCACCGCATACAGACAAACAAACAACTCACCGCATACAGACAAACAAACAACTCACCGCATACAGACAAACAAACAAACAACTCACCGCATACAGACAAACAAACAACTCACCACATACAGACAAACAAACAACTCACCGCATACAGACAAACAAACAACTCACCACATACAGACAAACAAACAACTCACCACATACAGACAAACAAACAACTCACCGCATACAGACAAACAAACAACTCACCGCATACAGACAAAAAAACAACTCACCGCATACAGACAAACAAACAACTCACCGCATACAGACAAACAAACAACTCACCGCATACAGACAAACAAACAACTCACCGCATACAGACAAACAAACAACTCACCGCATACAGACAAAAAAACAACTCACCGCATACAGACAAACAAACAACTCACCGCATACAGACAAACAAACAACTCACCGCATACAGACAAACAAACAACTCACCGCATACAGACAAACAAACAACTCACCGCATACAGACAAAAAAACAACTCACCGCATACAGACAAAAAAACAACTCACCGCATACAGACAAAAAAACAACTCACCGCATACAGACAAAAAAACAACTCACCGCATACAGACAAACAAACAACTCACCGCATACAGACAAACAAACAACTCACCGCATACAGACAAACAAACAACTCACCGCATACAGACAAACAAACAACTCACCGCATACAGACAAACAAACAAACAACTCACCGCATACAGACAAACAAACAAACAACTCACCGCATACAGACAAACAAACAAACAACTCACCGCATACAGACAAACAAACAACTCACCGCATACAGACAAACAAACAACTCACCGCATACAGACAAACAAACAACTCACCGCATACAGACAAACAAACAACTCACCACATACAGACAAACAAACAAACAACTCACCGCATACAGACAAACAAACAACTCACCGCATACAGACAAACAAACAACTCACCGCATACAGACAAACAAACAACTCACCACATACAGACAAAAAAACAACTCACCACATACAGACAAAAAAACAACTCACCACATACAGACAAACAAACAACTCACCACATACAGACAAAAAAACAACTCACCACATACAGACAAAAAAACAACTCACCACATACAGACAAACAAACAACTCACCACATACAGACAAAAAAACAACTCACCACATACAGACAAACAAACAACTCACCACATACAGACAAAAAAACAACTCACCACATACAGACAAAAAAACAACTCACCACATACAGACAAAAAAACAACTCACCGCATACAGACAAACAAACAACTCACCGCATACAGACAAAAAAACAACTCACTGCATGCAGACAAACAAACAACTCACCGCATACAGACAAACAAACAACTCACCGCATACAGACAAACAAACAAACAACTCACCGCATACAGACAAACAAACAAACAAACAAACAACTCACCGCATACAGACAAACAAACAAACAACTCACCGCATACAGACAAACAAACAACTCACCGCATACAGACAAACAAACAAACAACTCACCGCATACAGACAAACAAACAAACAAACAACTCACCGCATACAGACAAACAAACAACTCACCACATACAGACAAAAAAACAACTCACCGCATACAGACAAACAAACAACTCACCGCATACAGACAGACAAACAAACAAACAAACAACTCACCGCATACAGACAAACAAACAAACAAACAACTCACCACATATAGACAAACAAACAAACAACTCACCGCATACAGACAAACAGACAAACAAACAACTCACCGCATATAGACGAACAAAAAAACAACTCACCGCATACAGACAAACAAACAACTCACCGCATACAGACAAACAAACAAACAACTCACCGCATACAGACAAACAAACAAACAAACAACTCACCGCATATAGACAAACAAACAAACAACTCACCGCATACAGACAAACAGACAAACAAACAACTCACCGCATATAGACAAACAAACAAACAACTCACCGCATACAGACAAACAAACAAACAAACAACTCACTGCATACAGACAAACAAACAAACAACTCACCGCATATAGACAAACAAACAAACAACTCACCGCATACAGACAAACAAACAAACAAACAACTCACCGCATATAGACAAACAAACAAACAACTCACCGCATATAGACAAACAAACAAACAACTCACCGCATACAGACAAACAAACAACTCACCGCATATAGACAAACAAACAAACAAACAACTCACCGCATACAGACAAACAAACAACTCACCGCATACAGACAAACAAACAAACAAACAACTCACCGCATATAGACAAACAAACAAACAAACAACTCACCGCATACAAACAAACAAACAACTCACCGCATATAGACAAACAAACAAACAACTCACCGCATACAGACAAACAAACAAACAAACAACTCACCGCATATAGACAAACAAACAAACAAACAACTCACCGCATATAGACAAACAAACAAACAACTCACCGCATATAGACAAACAAACAAACAACTCACCGCATACAGACAAACAAACAAACAAACAACTCACCGCATACAGACAAACAAACAAACAACTCACCGCATACAGACAAAAAAACAACTCACTGCATGCAGACAAACAAACAACTCACCGCATACAGACAAACAAACAACTCACCGCATACAGACAAACAAACAAACAACTCACCGCATACAGACAAACAAACAAACAAACAAACAACTCACCGCATACAGACAAACAAACAAACAACTCACCGCATACAGACAAACAAACAAACAACTCATCCCCTACAGACAAACAAACAAACAAACAACTCACCGCATATAGACAAACAAACAAACAAACAACTCACCGCATACAGACAAACAAACAACTCACCGCATACAGACAAACAAACAAACAAACAACTCACCGCATATAGACAAACAAACAAACAAACAACTCACCGCATACAAACAAACAAACAACTCACCGCATATAGACAAACAAACAAACAACTCACCGCATACAGACAAACAAACAAACAAACAACTCACCGCATACAGACAAACAAACAAACAAACAACTCACCGCATACAGACAAACAAACAACTCACCGCATACAGACAAACAAACAAACAAACAACTCACCGCATATAGACAAACAAACAAACAAACAACTCACCGCATACAAACAAACAAACAACTCACCGCATATAGACAAACAAACAAACAAACAACTCACCGCATACAAACAAACAAACAACTCACCGCATATAGACAAACAAACAAACAACTCACCGCATACAGACAAACAAACAAACAAACAACTCACCGCATATAGACAAACAAACAAACAAACAACTCACCGCATATAGACAAACAAACAAACAACTCACCGCATATAGACAAACAAACAAACAACTCACCGCATACAGACAAACAAACAAACAAACAACTCACCGCATACAGACAAACAAACAAACAACTCACCGCATACAGACAAAAAACAACTCACTGCATGCAGACAAACAAACAACTCACCGCATACAGACAAACAAACAACTCACCGCATACAGACAAACAAACAAACAAACAACTCACCGCATACAGACAAACAAACAAACAAACAAACAACTCACCGCATACAGACAAACAAACAAACAACTCACCGCATACAGACAAACAAACAAACAACTCATCCCCTACAGACAAACAAACAAACAAACAACTCACCGCATACAGACAAACAAACAAACAACTCACCGCATACAGACAAACAAACAAACAACTCATCCCCTACAGACAAACAAACAAACAACTCACCGCATACAGACAAACAAACAAACAACTCATCCCCTACAGACAAACAAACAAACAAACAACTCACCGCATACAGACAAACAAACAAACAAACAGCTCACCGCATATAGACAAACAAACAAACAACTCACCGCATACAGACAAACAAACAACTCACCGCATACAGACAAACAAACAACTCACCACATACAGACAAAAAAACAACTCACCGCATACAGACAAACAAACAACTCACCGCATACAGACAAACAAACAACTCACCGCATACAGACAAACAAACAAACAACTCACCGCATACAGACAAACAAACAAACAAACAAACAACTCACCGCATACAGACAAACAAACAACTCACCACATACAGACAAAAAAACAACTCACCGCATACAGACAAACAAACAACTCACCGCATACAGACAAACAAACAAACAACTCACCGCATACAGACAAACAAACAAACAAACAACTCACCGCATACAGACAAACAAACAACTCACCACATACAGACAAAAAAACAACTCACCGCATACAGACAAACAAACAACTCACCGCATACAGACAAACAAACAAACAACTCACCGCATACAGACAAACAAACAAACAAACAACTCACCGCATATAGACAAACAAACAAACAACTCACCGCATAAAGACAAACAGACAAACAAACAACTCACCGCATATAGACAAACAAACAAACAACTCACCGCGTACAGACAAACAAACAAACAAACAACTCACCGCATACAGACAAACAAACAAACAACTCACCGCATATAGACAAACAAACAAACAACTCACCGCATACAGACAAACAAACAAACAAACAAACAACTCACCGCATATAGACAAACAAACAAACAACTCACCGCATATAGACAAACAAACAAACAACTCACCGCATACAGACAAACAAACAAACAAACAAACAACTCACCGCATATAGACAAACAAACAAACAAACAACTCACCGCATACAGACAAACAAACAACTCACCGCATACAGACAAACAAACAAACAAACAACTCACCGCATATAGACAAACAAACAAACAAACAACTCACCGCATACAAACAAACAAACAAACAACTCACCGCATATAGACAAACAAACAAACAACTCACCGCATACAGACAAACAAACAAACAAACTCACCGCATATAGACAAACAAACAACTCACCGCATATAGACAAACAAACAAACAACTCACCGCATATAGACAAACAAACAAACAACTCACCGCATACAGACAAACAAACAAACAAACAACTCACCGCATACAGACAAACAAACAACTCACCGCATATAGACAAACAAACAAACAAATAAACAACTCACAGCATATAGACAAACAAACAACTCACCGCATATAGACAAACAAACAAACAAATAAACAACTCACCGCATATATACAGACAAACAACTATATTACCTTTTGGTGAATCGGTGACTAATTTGTATGAATTTGTTCAATTTAATTCATACTTGTCATGGTTGTGGTTCTTTGTGTTTAGAGCTTTTCCTAGTTTTCCTTTTCCTCTTTAGTTACTGTTTTCCTTGGTTGTCATGATTATGTTCTCCACCTATTTCTTGTTCAGTTCTCATTATCTTGTGTATTTGTACCCTCAGTTTGGTTCGATCTTTGTTTGTGTTGTCTGTGTTTGACAGCTGTCACGGTTCCTTCACTATGGATGATCTTCTTTGTTTTCGTAATGATTAAAGGTTTATTGCTGCAGAGACACTGCTCTTCGTTTCGTCTCACCGGTTGCGACACACATCCTGTGTTTTCGTAGATCCGCTTACGCCGCACCAACAGTTTAGATCGCATCCGTGTCGTACAAGCACAGCTAATGGAACGTTCAGTCAAGGTTAGGGCCCATTTGCCATTGCATGTTTAAAACAATAATATCTTAGTAAAAACCTAAAGTAATATTGCCAAACTATATATCATTTGAAAGCTTAAAATCTCTAGTTTTCATATTTGGTGGCTGTTATCTAAAATATATTACAGAGGAGCAGAAATTTATCAATTTGCAACAAGAATATTTCATATTCATTAGGAGTATTTAGGCCTTTATTTTGAAATAACAATAAACATGAAAAATCATGAAAGATTGGTAGAAACCTCAGTTTGTTTTCATGCCATGAGTTCAAAAGATAACACCAATTCCATTTTTTGAGAAAAAAGTTCTGAAAATGTTTTAAATATAAAGAAAAATGTATGGATTCTCGATTTGTAATGCGGCTGCGAGCTATAACGCTATAACGCTATAACGTAGTCTTTATGCATTTATTAGAGGTTTAATTCAAATCAAATACTGCCAAACCACCCATACTACTTCTGAATAGGATGTTTACTTCATAAATTGTATGAAAATTATGGAAATACATGGTTCAGATCACTCAAAACATATGAAAATGGAGGCGCCCTTATATGGGCAGTAATGGAGTCTGGTGTTCACCTAGTGAAAAAGTTGGGTACTGCGCCCGAATAAAATCTTACTGAAAGCTCATTTTTTGAGATATCAACCTAAAATTTGGAATACAACTTGTTCAGATATTTGACTTTATTTTTCTTGCAGTTTTAGAGTAAAATATGTTTTGTAATATATATATTTAATATAAAATATTAATAATTATATTTTTACATTACACAATTTCATAAACTCAAACTTATATAACTTTTTTTCTGTTTCATTTTTTACAATTTCTGGACTTCTACAATAATCTGGAAAATGTCTTCTTTAAAACAAGACCAGCCATAGGTCTATATTCCAAAGCATTCCTGAATTACAACCATTTAAGTTTGGATAGTGATTTTTATGTCTATGGAAAAAAAAGGGGGGTGCGAGTTAACAGGTTAATAGAACGTCCGTTCAGTCTTTAATAATGTTCTGAAAACTTTAGCACAAAAACATCTTATTTATACATCATCATATATGTTTTTTTCTGAAATGTTTTAGTTAGACGTTCGTCTAACATTTTAAGAACGTTCATCATTCAGAAAGTAACATTCTCATAATAAAAAAAAGTGTTTTTAAACATTCCAGAAACAGACGTTTTGAAGGTTCTGAGTGCATTCAGAAATAATATTTCCATAACGTAATGGGAATGTTAGTAAAACGGTCTTAGAACATTTTGTTGTTTAAACTGGAAAATTCAAAACTTCAAAGTTCAATTATAAAATGTAAGGTTACACTTTATTTTAAGGTGACGTAGTTACATTGTACTTAAATAAGTACTGAGGAATATTAATTGCATGTACTTACTGTAGAGTTACTTTAGGATTAGTAAATATGCATAATTTACTGTTATTACTATAGTAAGTACATGTAGTAATGTGTAACTACGTCAACTTAAAATAAAGTGTTACTAAAATTAAATATAAAAACTTTTCATTAGCAATCTGTTTATGAGAAGGAGGTTTTTATGCATACACAATTTAAAAGTTTTAAATATAGGGTAGAAAGTTATAGCTGTTTAAAGAGCAGAATTACAATAACAATATTCCACAGTAAAAGCAATATGATGATTCGAGGCATTCTGCATATGATTATACAAACACATATTTGGAAAATCCATCTAAACAGAGCAAGACTTGTTTGTGATCACGCCCTGTTTTATTTCCCTCTAAATCTTTTCATTATCTAAACGCTTAATATTTCCAAGCTTTTGAAATCATTTTAATGTGTTTCATGCAATACTTTGTCATTTTCCCATGTGGATTTAATGGGATTTTAAGGAACTGGTTCCAGTTAATGAATTGCATTCCCAACTTCACATCGTACTTTCAGTGCAAAGATGAACTAATGGATGCGTGACTTCAGGGAAGTGTGCGGACCCAGGAGATGTTGGAGGGAAGTGTGCGGACCCAGGAGATGTTCAGCTCTTCACCTCAGCGTGTGCTGAAGAGCTGCTGTTCATGTAGATCAGGATCAGAGGAAGGACGCCAGGAGGAACACAATGAAGACATTACTTCGGCTCACCGCCTCAGACGTTGGGAAACATTCTGGCGTTCAGGTTGGAAATGCAATGTGTGTCTGTTGTGGATCCCGAGTCCCTCGCCTTCGGTGTCAGAGCACATGCAGTTCAACGCCTGAAGACCTTCAGAAGAAGAGCTGAGAATGAGCAGGATCATCGTCACTGCGGTTTAAGATCTCAAATCTTGCCAATATTTCCTAATGAAAGCAGATAATGAGTGTTTGGGAGCAGGACGGTAAGATCTACGTCACTCTTCATCCGTGATGATGTGTCGAAAGACTTCCTTATGAGAAGAAGCACTGTTGCTTTAAAAGTTCTACTGTTATTTGAACATTTTATTTCAAAATTATTGGTAAACACATCTGAGGAGGCCTGTCTCTCTCTCTCTCTCTCTCTGTGTCTCTCTCTCTCTGTGTCTCTCTCTCTCTGTGTCTCTCTCTCTGTGTGTGTGTCTCTCTCTCTCTCTCTCTCTCTGTCTCTCTCTCTCTGTGTGTCTCTCTCTCTCTCTCTGTGTGTGTGTCTCTCTCTCTCTCTCTCTCTCTGTGTGTCTCTCTCTCTCTGTAATATGAAGTCGCTGTGGTCATGATCAGAGGCTCATGGAATCAGCTGCACTCCAACAGTGTGACAGTGCAGGGAAATGCCTATAAAACATGACTTATTGAGTGTATTAACCTGACATCTCCATCCAGCTGCCCAATAGACCAGCGCCTCATCGTCACGGTAACAGGAAGAGGACATGAGCTGCTCCTTCACTGACCACAGGTGTTCATTACACACGTTCAGATGCACACACACACACACACACACACCGGAGGATTAAGGAAAACACTGGGAAGGAAATCTCTCCTTTAAAGAGAAAAGCTCTGGTTGGGGAGTGTAAACTCTTGAGATCTGGATCCGCATGAAAGCTGCAGCTTGTTTAAAACACTGTTATTTTTTCTGCTATTTTTTTGTTGAAGAAAATATAGTAGAATATATATATTTTTTCCTCAACAATATTGCATTTTGATATAGTCACAGTTAGTGTTTAAACTTGTGATGAAAGGAAGCAGCGCTGGTCTTCTCTCCTCTATTGTGTCGTATATCGAGTGAAACAAGAACACATGTGGGCGGGGCTTGATTGTGTCTGTGAGGACCTGATTGGATGGTTGTGGTTTGCTATTGGCTGATCTCATGTGAGTGACAGGTTATAGCCCCGCCCTCGTCATCAGAGAAGATAAGAGATGCTGCAAGAGGAACTGATTCTCATTCAACCACAGAACTAATAACAGTTGCAAATGGAAACTATTATGGGCTTAAACTTTCTCAGATGGAAAGACTGGAACATGTCTAGACTGTCAAATAGCAACAATTCACTCGCATCAATATTCCTCAATTAAATGAATCTGTCTTATATTGTGTGCCATGTAAACACAATACAACTTTCAAAGCTTGCAAAGGCCTCGTGGGCAAATAAAGTCTCGATCTGGGCTTCAGCGCCGAACACACGGATCTGGGAGAAACCGCTCTATTAGTGAGGACTGCCTTCAGCTCGTGTGGCGCTCGATACTGAGAGCTATCAGAACTATAGCTGAGAAAACTCTTCATTAGAGAATACGCCTACATCTGCGCCGGCCAAACAGAAGAAGGGTTTGTGTAATTTAACGGTAACAAGTCACAACTGGGAGTACAAACTCACAAATCACTGAGCGATTCAGAGCGAGGAAATGAAAGCAAGTTGTTTGTTCCTGTTAGTTGCGTTAGAAGATGGAGGCCATAAAGATGAAAGCGTTCCAGGATCTGCGTGGATGAATGTGATGATATAATACTGGAACATCCGCTCACATTGGGGACACAGAACGAGCCGTAAAGTGTGTGCAAGCTTTCAAGGAATTAGAAGAACGAATATGTGCAAAACACAGCAGCAATTACAGACTCACACAGCACACGTTTACAAAAGCTTGAAGGGTTAAAGTGAGCCTAACTGCAGAACAGTAGACGCCTCACGCCGGAGCACACGGAGGAGCCGGAGCACATGGAGGAGCCGGAGCACACGGAGGAGCCGGAGCACATGGAGCACACAGAGACGGAGCACGCGGAGCCGGAGCACACGGAGGAGCCGGAGCAAACGGAGCACACAGAGACGGAGCACGCGGAGCCGGAGCACACGGAGGAGCCGGAGCACATGGAGCCGGAGCACACGAAGGAGCCGGAGCACGCGGAGGAGCCGGAGCACATGGAGCCGGAGCAAACGGAGCACACAGAGACGGAGCACGCGGAGCCGGAGCACACGGAGGAGCCGGAGCACATGGAGCCGGAGCACACGGAGGAGCCGGAGCACATGGAGGAGCCGGAGCACACGGAGCACACAGAGACGGAGCACACGGAAGAGACAGAGCACACGGAGGAGCCGGAGCACATGGAGGAGCCGGAGCACACGGAGGAGCCGGAGCACATGGAGGAGCCGGAGCACACAGAGACGGAGCACGCGGAGCCGGAGCACACGGAGACGGAGCACACGGAGGAGCCGGAGCACATGGAGGAGCCGGAGCACACGGAGGAGCCGGAGCACGCGGAGGAGCCGGAGCACATGGAGGAGCCGGAGCACACGGAGCACACAGAGACGGAGCACACGGAAGAGACAGAGCACACGGAGGAGCCGGAGCACGCGGAGGAGCCGGAGCACACGGAGGAGCCGGAGCACATGGAGGAGCCGGAGCACGCGGAGGAGCCGGAGCACATGGAGGAGCCGGAGCACACAGAGACGGAGCACGCGGAGCCGGAGCACACGGAGACGGAGCACACGGAGGAGCCGGAGCACATGGAGGAGCCGGAGCACGCGGAGGAGCCGGAGCACATGGAGGAGCCGGAGCACACAGAGACGGAGCACGCGGAGCCGGAGCACACGGAGACGGAGCACACGGAGGAGCCGGAGCACACGGAGACGGAGCACACGGAGGAGCCGGAGCACACGGAGGAGCCGGAGCACACGGAGGAGCCGGAGCACGCGGAGGAGCCGGAGCACGCGGAGGAGCCGGAGCACATGGAGGAGCCGGAGCACACAGAGACGGAGCATGCGGAGCCGGAGCACACGGAGGAGCCGGAGCACACAGAACACACGCAGGAGCCGGAGCACACGGAGCACACAGAGGAGCCGGAGAACACGGAGCACACGGAGGAGTCGGAGCACACGGAGGAGCCGGAGCACACGGAGGAGCCGGAGCACACCGAGGAGCCGGAGCACACGGAGGAGCCGGAGCACACGGAGGAGCCGGAGCACACGGAGCACACGGAGGAGCCGGAGCCGGAGCACACGGAGGAGCCGGAGCACACGGAGGAGCCGGAGCACGCCGAGGAGCCGGAGCACACGGAGGAGCCGGAGCACACGGAGCACACGGAGGAGCCGGAGCACACGGAGGAGCCGGAGCACACGGAGGAGCCGGAGCACACCGAGGAGCCGGAGCACACGGAGCACATGGAGCCGGAGCACACGGACCACACGGAGCCGGAGCACACGGAGCACATGGAGCACACGGAGACGGAGGAGCCGGAGCACACGGAGACGGAGGAGCCGGAGCACACGGAGGAGCCGGAGCACACCGAGGAGCCGGAGCACACCGAGGAGCCGGAGCACACGGAGCCGGAGCACACGGACCTGGAGCACACGGAGCCGGAGCCGGAGCCGTGTGCTCCATGAGACTCCTCCAAACACTCCCTTTCTGCCAAGCGGAGATCGGCCGAGGGTTAGTCTCGTCTCGATGCGATCGCCTCGCTGGCACAGACACGACCGGGTCATTCGGAGACATCCCAGATCTTCAGCTGACACTCATGAGCTTCACAATCACACAGACTCAGTCTGACAGTTGTGCAAACGCAACATTTCTCTCATGTGTTTCATGCACAGCCTGGGTCAAAGGTCAGGAAACAATCCTCACACGTGCACGGAGTGCTGGATGGAAAAGAAGAGATTAACTTTAAGGATGATGTTCTGACAAACCGTTCATCTTGAAATTGTCACTAATTCTTCCTCTTATTAAACCAAATACAACTCTGAAACACAACAAAAGGACTGTGGGTCATGTGTGGAACTGACAGATGTTTGGAGCTGACGATCAGGAGCACACGGTGTTGTTGTTTACTCGTTTCTGACGCTGTAACTGTACAAATGCAAACGGTCTGCGAGGAACGAAAGCCTGTTTCCATCTCAGAGTCAACATAAAAAAGCTCATTCTAAGATGCACTTTTTTGCAAGAAACAGAATCCACACAGATATAAACGTGAGATACACTGCCGTTCAAACGTGTTTTAGTAACATTTCACAATATTACTGTTTCTACTGAAGACACTTCTTTCAAAAACAAAAAATATTTGTAGTTACAAAAGTTTGAACGCTACAGTGTATGAAATCATATTGCAAGGCGTCAATCACACTGTGAGATATAAAGTTAAAAAAAATACAGTAACTATGATGAGTCACATGACTGAACCCAACCAATGAGAAGAGGCTTAGAAATATTACTGAAATAACTGACGTTTTCTATTAAAGTCGAACATGTGATGATGGTTAAACAGTGAGTGATTCAGTTCAACAATAAATGGCCTGTGCACTACCGCCAGCCGTCTGCCATGAAGCGGTTCTCTACGAGGAGAAAGATACGAGTCGCTCGCTGTGTGAGGTTACGGTGTGTGTCAGGATGAGGAATCGTCTGGGATCAGTGTGTGTGTCTGCGGTCAAAGACACCAAAGAAATCACCTATGCAGCTTTAAAAAGGAGTTTCCTTACTGCAATAAAACAGTGTTATATTGGGTCAAAACACCAGTTCTCGCCATCATGGCAATTCAGGATAAATACAGTATTTCTATTCTCAAATGTAGAATTACTATCGGGACCAAACTCTAGTCTATGATGGAAACAGCAGAAGAGGATGGAAGTGGGGAAAGAAGCTGAAGGTCAGAAATAGAGTCTGAATTAATCTTTCTTCTTGCCCTCCATTATTTTGCTTAACTCATGCACAAATACTGAACATTTTATCCCTGAATCAGCGAGTTTCATCTGTAAAAATACACGGATGTTTTAATTAATAAGAGGGCAGCTCTCAGAATAAATATATGTGGATGTGAACTCATGATATTATGAGTTGAACGGTTTTACTATTACCTGAATATTCTCTAAAAGCTTCCGCTAAAAATAAAAAAGTCCACTAAAACACAACAATCGGCCTTTATACAATGTTACAGTAATATTAATGCTTATGTCTTGAGAGGTTGTTTTCACTAGAAAACATAAGAGACACAAAATGGCGGTTTCAGCGCGTGTGTAGAGAGAGCGAGTCCGCGGAGTGATACCAGAGACATGAAAGTAGCGCCGGTTTGAGTTTCGCGGGCGAAAAACGGTCCATTATCCATTACCAATAGAATAGAGATGTAAGCTAAGATTACACAGAAAACACGATAAACAAGCAGCTTATTTTGGTCAAATTTCGTCAGGCAACTGTCAATGTGAACGCACTTTATCCCGGAGGAGCGGATTGATACACAGCGCTGCCGTGGACGACCTCGGTTATTAGGAAATATCTGTAGTCCGCTAGAGGTCGCCATTGAATGACCAATCAGAATCGAGTATTCCAGAGCGCGATGTAATAAAAACTATATTGATCTTAGGTTGCGGTTTTAAACCGATAAATGCGTCTAGATGTATACCATGCAGTGAATATGGTTTAAATTACTGCCAATGCAAATGTTTCATTGCATCGTGTTTAACACCATTTAATGAACAGAAAACAGATCTATTGAATCAGTTCCACTGCCTCGGGATAGTCTGCTTCATTAGTAATAATCCGACTCATTCTCACAGGGAGTGAACACTGGATCTCACGGATCTGAGCTCGGAATGAGTCAGAATAACAGAAGACTGAAAGCGGTCTTCCAGCACCTGCAGAAACTGAAGCGACTGTCTGAGGAAACACAGATTCTGAGCACTTTAATCAAGTCAGCAAAATGCTCAGCTGATGAACCACACCAAATGACTTCTGATGCTAGACAGCATGAAATGATGCACAATTAAATCAAGATTTCTTGGCCATTATAGATGACATGAGGCACTTTGGATTTGTTCTTCTAAATCTCAAAATGATTGCTTGTTATATGAGTAACTGGGGGATTCAGGGAACGAATGCATCACAAAACCAAAGGAGCAGCAGAGGCTGTAATATGAAGATCTGTCGCCCTCCTGTGGACATGCAGTGTAATGCAGACATAATAATGCATCAAACATGACTCTCTCTCTGTCCACCTTATTTTAACCTAAGACCGAATTTTTTTAATTGAATGTGCAAAGCTCATCGTTTACATTTAATTAAAGGTGCAGTGTGGGATTTTTAGCGGCATCTAGTGGTGAAACTTGCAAATTGCAAACAGCAAGTCACTCGCGGCCTATCCCTCGGTTTTCAAACTCGAATGAGAAGCTACGGTGGCCGACGTAAGACAAAATATGTCGTCGTCTGAGTCTGAGTCAGCAGCAGAGAGTAGTAAGTCAAGCAATGAGGTTTCTTTAGCGCTGTTTGTTCGCTTTCGGCTACGGTAGAAACATACCTTCAGACCTTCATAGAAGGGGATTCCAGCGCCTATGTAGATATAAATGTCTCATTCTAAGGTAATAAAAACATAACGGTTCATTAAGTAAGGTCTTTATACACCACTGAAAACATAGTTATGGATTTTATATTGCATCTCTGTCAATAGATCCTCAGAAATATTACACAATGCACCTTACATAATATAATAATAGTAATCAGCTGATTGTCTCACGAACGTAACCAGCAGATTATCCCCACAAAGCAAACCCATAATACAGCGAAGGAGAAGACCCACATGAAACTATGCAACTATATATTTTTTCTAACAGGGTAGTAAAAGTTTAGCTGGCTAATATGAGCCGTTACTGTGGCTGAGCTGGTTAAAGCGTAAAGCCTTGTTTAAACTCGACGCGTCCGCATGAGCCCAAAGGTGCAAAAATGACGTGATTGTGACATCGCGCGCGCCTCCGCATCCCCTAGACACACTTACTACACACAATAGGCTTTTTTTCTCTGATTTTGGAAACTCGATCGACTTAAAATGCTTCCAAGATCGACGGGTTGGTGATTCCTGTAACTGTTTTACGGTCAATGACAAGAGTAGCCTACTAATCAGCTGTCTCACGAACTTAACCAGCACATTTATCCCCACATAGCAAAGCCATAACACAGCGAGGGAGAAGAATTAAGTTACATGAAACAATCCAACTACATATTTACACCACTGACAAGGGAAAAGTCACTACTCACGGTGTTTATGACTAGCTTCTTCTAGCTTCCTGCGGCTTCTCTTTCAATGTAGTGACGAAACGCGCTCTGTAACGCTGTTTGTTCGCTGTCGGCTACGGTAGAAACATGACGTCACAATATGGCGAGCTTCATAGAAGGGGATTCCCGCGCCTATGTAGATATAAATGCCTCATTCTAAGGTAATAAAAACATTACGGTTTATTAAGTAAGTTCTTTATACACCACTGAACACATAGTTATGGATGTCATATTGCATTTCTGTTAATAGATACTCAAAAATGTTACACATTGCACCTTTAACTGCACATAGCCAGTTGTTATGCTGCTTGATGCTGCAAATTGGTATTTATCATATTTACATTTATCGTAATTATTAACAGGTTTCGTTCGTTCACTAAACTAGTTTAACGGGGAACACGAACGAGAAAATGCAAAATATTTGCAAACGAATGCAAAGCATTACAATAAATAAAATCCATCCGGTCAAATAAGGTGGAAAAAGAGACTAGATTATAAAAATACAACTGCATAAGGAGACAACAATTATTTTAATCTTCTGGTTTGCAGTGTTATTAGATCTAAACACTAGACAGGAAAATGAAATTGGGCAAATTCTTCATGTTCACAAAACACTGCAAACAAAAAACAGATGTGGATTCCCTTTTATTCTTAAAATTTTATGTACAAGTGCAACTGATTTATTTTTTTATTAATGTACATTCAATATAGAAAGTTTATGTACGCATATTACATTTAACATTTCACAATTGCACTAGTCGTTCACATACATTTGTAATCAAGAGTCAGTACAATTTGTTCTTTGTCCTTTTAGAAGCTGATTTTCAGTTGGTCTTTATCATAAGTATAAATATTCGAGTGCTTTCTGGGGAAGGAGGGAAGAGAGACAGGGAACAGGACAGGCTGCAGACAGTGCGCTTCTCACATCATAATCAGTTTCACAGGATCCTTCTCAACTGCAAGGCTGCATGTTATCAAACAGAAAATGCAGAGGATTTGTTGGGATGAGGACAGACTTCAGCTGAGACACGGGCTGAATGCGAGACGCGGGAAGACGAAGACGACACAGTATCAGATCTATTCATCGGCTCACTCAAAATGAAGAAAACAAACAAATGCATAAAAATATCTCAATACAAAAGTAAACTATTCTGCTCTCCATGGAAAGAAAAGATTTACGAGACGCAACTGAATATAAAATGAAAGAGGAAGAAGTGTTGATGTATTAAAATGAAGGAATCACTAAAGACCATGAGTGCTGTGAGAGAGGAGACGACCAGCCCTCCGTTCCCTCTCTCAGTCCATCAGCTGTCCTCGAGGATCAGGAGCTGCTCCAGACAGATGTCCGTCTCCGTCTCCAGGTCCGGCTTCGTCTGATGCTGTCAGTCTAATTCAGCCCAGGTCTCCGATGTCGTTGTCTACGGGCGGTGGGACGCTGGGGATGACCGGAGAGCCGGTGCCTGCTGTCAGATAGCCTGCCACTCCTGGACCTGAACATCAACACAGTCATCATTGTTACGCCCTTACTACATCAACACAGTCATCATTGTTACGCCCTTACTACATCAACACAGTCATCATTGTTACACCCAATCCACCTGATTACTCCCTCAGCTCCGCAGCGCACCTGTAGGAGGAGCAACACACACCCAGACAAGGCAAAACCACAATACAAAGTATACAGCCGTAACAATCATCAACATCATCATCAACATCATCAACCAACACCGTCATCAACACCGTCAGTCACACAGTCATAATCAACACCGTCGTCATCGTCAACATCATCAACACCGTCATCGTCAACACAGTCAGTCACAGTCAGTCAACACCGTCAACAGTCATCAACACCGTCGTCATCATCATCAACACCGTCGTCAACGTCATCATCATCAACACCGTCATCGTCAACACAGTCAGTCACAGTCAGTCAACACCGTCGTCAACAGTCATCAACACCATCGTCAACGTCATCATCACCGTCATCGTCAACACAGTCAGTCACAGTCAGTCAACACCGTCATCATCATCATCAACACCGTCAACAGTCATCAACACCGTCGTCAACGTCATCATCATCAACACCATCATCGTCAACACAGTCAGTCACAGTCAGTCAACACCGTCATCATCATCATCAACACCGTCATCAATAGGGCTGTCACTTTTGAAAAAAATCTAATTCGAACGGATATCGAATATCAAGCAATGTATTCGAATATCTACGAGCCCCCCGCCCCCATAAAAAAAAAAAAAAAACACAACACCATAACGGAGATTCAATCACGAATTTATTAACAACAGTCTGACAGTCATAAACAGGACTCGGGCCATAGCCTGTCTGAAAAAAAAAGTTTGAATTAAATGTTTGAAATATGAATAATCAATATAAACGTGCCACTATGCGTAGCCGATCGCAACATTAGGCTACATAGAAGAAAACAGAATCGGAACAGCATGGCACAATAATGTGACAGCTTAAACAGTAACGTTAGCCATGAGTAAGACATAGCAGCATTATTCATTTCTTAATGTTGTTTGCTAGAAACACCAATCTGTCAATTTGATCTGGATCAAGTGCGGCTCTCTTTTTATTCACGATGTTCCCCGCGGTGGAGAACACACGTTCGGAGCGCACAGACGTGCCTGGCACACACAGGTATTTGCGCGTCAACGTTGAGAGAAGTGGGTATTTGTTGCAGCCTGTGTCTCTCCACCAATGCAGTGTGTTGCTGTCTGCGGGGAGAGGATTGGAGTATTGGAGTAGATGAGATGGATTGGAGTAGTAAATTGTCCGCTCATGTTGGCCTTTCTGTGCATTATCTTCCATTTTCAAAACAGATTATTCGCTTGATTTGGTCATGAGCCTACGCTACAATACGTTTAGAGCGCCCTCTACTGGATGAGATGACAAACAATAAAATAAAAAACAAACGGTCTAATCATAGACTGTAAAAAAATGCGTTAAGCATGGCACTTTAAAAACCGGATAGTTTATTTATAGTTCGGTTACGGTTATTACACGTCATGTTCGAATGCATATTCGAATATCGAATAAAAAGTGACAGCCCTAGTCATCAATACAGTCAGTCACACAGTCATAGTCAACACCGTCGTCATTGTCAACAGTCATCATCATCATCAACACCGCCATCGTCAACACAGTCAGTCAACACCGTCGTCATCGTCAACAGTCATCATCATCATCAACACCGCCATCATCAACACAGTCAGTCAACACCGTCGTCATCGTCAACAGTCATCATCATCATCATCAACACCGTTGTCAACGTCATCATCATCAACACCGTCATCGTCAACACCGTCAACAGTCATCAACACCGTCATCATCATCAACACCGTCATCAACAGTCAGTCACACAGTCATCAACACCGTCATCAACACAGTCATCAACACAGTCATCAACACCGTCATCAACAGTCACACAGTCATTAACACCGTCATCAACACCATCATCAGTCACACAGTCAGTCAACACCGTCATCATCATCATCAACACCGTCATCAATACAGTCAGTCACACAGTCATAGTCAACACCGTCGTCATTGTCAACAGTCATCATCATCATCAACACCGTCATCGTCAACACAGTCAGTCAACACCGTCGTCATCGTCAACGTCATCATCATCAACACCGTCATCGTCAACACAGTCAGTCAACACCGTCGTCATCGTCAACGTCATCATCATCAACACCGTCATCGTCAACACAGTCAGTCAACACCGTCGTCATCGTCAACGTCATCATCATCAACACCGTCATCGTCAACACAGTCAGTCAACACCGTCGTCATCGTCAACGTCATCATCATCAACACCGTCATCGTCAACACAGTCAGTCACAGTCAGTCAACACCGTCAACAGTCATCAACACCATCATCATCATCATCAACACTGTCATCAACAGTCAGTCACAGTCATCAACACCGTCATCAACAGTCATCAACACCATCATCAGTCACACAGTCATAGTCAACACCGTCGTCATTGTCAACACCGTCATCAACACCATCATCAACACCGTCAACAACATCCTAATCAACACTGTCGTCATCGTCAACACCATCAACACTGTCGTCATCATCAACACCGTCCTCATCGTCAACACTGTCAGTCATAACGTTGTCATTGTCAACACCATCATCAACACCGCTGTCATCGTCAACCCCGTCAGTCACGTTATCATTGTCAACACCATCATCAACACCGCTGTCATCGTCAACCCCGTCAGTCACGTTATCATTGTCAACACCATCATCAACACCGCTGTCATCGTCAACCCCGTCAGTCACGTTATCATTGTCAACACCATCATCAACACCGCTGTCATCATCAACACCGTCAGTCACAACGTTGTCATCGTCAACACCATCATCAACACCGCTGTCATCGTCAACACCGTCAGTCACAACGTTATCATTGTCAACACCATCATCAACACCGCTGTCATCGTCAACACCATCAGTCACAACGTTGTCATCGTCAACACTGTCGTCATCGTCAACACTGTCCTCATCGTCAACACTGTCAGTCACAACGTTATCATTGTCAACACCATCATCAACACTGTCGTCATCATCAACACCGTCCTCATCGTCAACACTGTCAGTCACAACGTTATCATTGTCAACACCATCATCAACACTGTCGTCATCATCAACACCGTCCTCATCGTCAACACTGTCAGTCACAACATTGTCAACACCATCATCAACACTGTCGTCATCGTCAACCCCGTCCTCATCGTCAACACTGTCAGTCACAACGTTGTCATTGTCAACACCATCATCAACACCGCTGTCATCGTCAACACCATCATCAACACTGTCGTCATCGTCAACACCATCCTCATCGTCAACACTGTCAGTCACAACGTTGTCATTGTCAACACCATCATCAACACCGCTGTCATCGTCAACACCATCATCAATACTGTCGTCATCGTCAACACCGTCCTCATCGTCAACACTGTCAGTCACAACGTTGTCATTGTCAACACCATCATCAACACCGCTGTCATCGTCAACACCATCATCAACACCGCTGTCATCGTCAACACTGTCAGTCACAACGTTGTCATCGTCAACACCATCATCAACACTGTCGTCATCGTCAACACCGTCCTCATCGTCAACAATGTCAGTCACAACGTTGTCATTGTCAACACCATCATCAACACCGCTGTCATCGTCAACACAGTCAGTCACACTGTTGTCATCGCCAACACCGTCATCAACACTGTCGTCAACACAGTCATTGTCAACACGTCATCGTCAACACAGTCACCAACACAGTCATTAACACCGTCGTCGTCGTACACACTGCCATCAACACGGTCATCGTCATTAACACAGTCATCGTCGTCAACACCGCCATCAACACGGTCATCGCCACCGTCGTCAACACCATTGTCACCGTCATCACTGCCATCAACACGGTCATCAACACCATCGTCAACACCGTCATCAACATCATAATCAACACTGTCCTCATCGTCAACACTGTCAGTCACACCGTTGTCATCGTCAACACCATCAACATCGCTGTCATCGCCAACACCATCATCAACATCGCTGTCATCGTCAACACCATCATCAACATCGCTGTCATCGTCAACAGTCAGTCATACCGTTGTCATCGGCAACACCATCATCAACATCGCTGTCATCGTCAACAGTCAGTCATACCGTTGTCATCGGCAACACCATCATCAACACTGTCATCGTCGTCAACACTGTCGTCAACACGGTCATCGACACCGTCGTCATCGTCAACACCGCCATCAACCCGGTCATCGTCATCTACACCGTCGTCGTCGTCAACACCGCCATCAACCCGGTCATCGTCATCTACACCGTCGTCGTCGTCAACACCGCCATCAACACGGTCATCGGCACCATCGAAATCATTGCCATCAACACGTCGTCGTCAACACCATTGTCACAGTCATCACTGCCATCAACACCATCATTAATTTAACACCGCCATCGTCGACACCGTCGCTCGAACCGAGACGCTGAAAACACTGGCGGATCATGAGCTGCTCGCGGAGTCGTCATTGTCAACAACTTCATCATCAACAACATCAACAACACCGTCATTAACACCGTCGTCATCAACACCATCAACACGGTCATCGTCAACACTGCCATTACCACCGCCATCATCAACACAGTTGCTTGAACCGAGACGCTCTTAAAACGCTGCGGAGCTGCTCGCGGAAATGAACACAGTCGTTATCGTCAACACTCATGACAGTGAGCTTCACTCTGAAACACGCAGCACTTATAATAATCACAGCCATTGAGATTTAAAACATCACATTAAGCCATATCCAGATTTCAGTTTCATTCCAATTAATCATGCAGCCCTAGTAAAAATGATGACATTTATACATTTTGGGACATAACAGACATGGATGAAATGTTTTGTACTGATCACTGATCACAACGAAACACCATCAGTGCTGCATGTGAAGGTGGAGATGCAGATGGAAACGCAGTGGAAACACAGATGAAGTCATCAGTAAGAGAGTGTACCTGCTTTAAAGTGAAAGAGAAGGAGGGTGGGAGACTAAAGGCCAGTGCGCAGCGGACTACTGGCGGCCAGGAGAGAAGGAGTGGACACACCTGAAGAGTCCCAGAGATAATACAGCAGAGAGAGAGAGAGAGAGAGAGAGAGAGAGAGAGAGAGAGAGAGAGAGAGAGAAGGAGAGAGGGAGAGAGAGAGAGAGAGAGAGAGGGGGAGAGAGAGAGGGAGAGAGAGAGAGAGAGAGAGAGGGAGGGAGGGAGAGAGAGAGAGAGAGAGAGAGGGAGGGAGAGAGGGAGAGAGAGAGAGAGGGAGGGAGAGAGGGAGAGAGAGGGAGGGAGAGAGGGAGAGAGAGGGAGGGAGAGAGGGAGAGAGAGGGAGAGAGAGAGAGAGAGATAGAGGGGAAGCAAGCAGATGTTAGAACTAGCAGACAGAGGAACGACAGAGCAGTTCAGATCAGTACTGATACAAAGACACAGTCTACACTCGTTACATGTCAAAACGAGTTAAATACCACTCAAAAACAAGCACAGAAACAGTGTACAGTAATGCAATGAAGACAGAAGTCTGTGGAGCAACTGCAGAGATTAACCTTCTGACGCACACTTTTAAAAGCATAGACATGTTAACACGGGACAGAAGCTTGTTCACGTCTACATGTCTCGCCCACACACTTCCACTGTAAGTGCATTACTGCAAAACACAGGCTTCTCAGAGACTGAATGTGCACTGGACTCACCCGTCAGATAACCTGCAGTCTGGGAGTCGGAGATGAAGAGGTCGTGTTTCTGGTCTTTGAAGGCACTCCACACAGTGGAACGAGACAGGATTTCATTGACCTGTAGCAGAAGCACAGCATGAGTTGTGTTCTGACTGTGGGGCTCAGTGTAAAGACCTGCTGAAGGAGGATGATGACGATTATACCTGCTCTCCGAACTGCAGGCTGCGGGTCATGGACTTCAGTGCTTTGACGATCTGAGCTTTGGTTGCTGAAGGGTTTTCAAGAGTCTCCAACCCAATGCCCTCCAACAGCTTGAGAAGATACGGCACCAGCTCCACT
This sequence comes from Rhinichthys osculus, assembly GCA_029959095.1. Lineage (NCBI taxonomy): Eukaryota > Metazoa > Chordata > Actinopteri > Cypriniformes > Leuciscidae > Rhinichthys > Rhinichthys osculus. Next base: position 31,561,532 of record JARWKJ010000023.1, read on the forward strand.
CTAAGAGCCTGAACACACACGCACATTAATAACTCTAAATATGCGCTGTGCTATTAAATGAAAGATAAAATATGAAAGATAAAATATGAGAGAGCAATAGAATGAATAGGGTTGGGAATCGAAAATCGTTTCCAATTCCGGAATCGAATACTTAAGGTCAGCAATCGGTTACTTGTTATAAAAATTTAATTTCGATTCCTCATATCGATTACTTTGTTAGCATTTCAATATGACTAAACCATTCAAGCGAGAGACGACTCTGTTTTCTGTGCTACAGGCGTGTATAACAGTATATTGGATCCGTGCAGCTCTTAAAATGAGAGCAGGCTAATATTCCTGCTGCCGTCTCTATAACAACACTAATCAAACAAAAGACAGAGAAAATTCACTCATTCTACTCGAATAACTTTTGCAACTATATTTGTAATGTATATTTTATTTATAAAGTAGTGTTATTTTAAGTCCGCTATGGAGGCTGCAGAAAGGACCTCCAGATGGCTGTGGGGAGGGGCGATCTGTGGGCCAGTGCTGCTGATCAACCCTGGCTGGGTCACCTGGGGGAGGGTGTACGATGTTAAAAGACCCAAAACACCACTGAAGATGTGTCCCAGCGCATCCTAGGATATATATTTGACGTATTGATACTGGTTCAGCCAGTGACACCCAGGAATAGACTGGGTGACAACCGAGAACAGATTGGTGACTGCAGACAGTTGACAGCCCGGAAAGACGGCCACCGGGGCTGGAAGGGGTAGCAGCCCAACCTGCATCTTCCGAGAGGAGGAACCCCAAAAAGCTACAGATTTACCTACAGAGTCATACCCCCAGGGGAGCCCGAGAGGGGGGGAGGATGAGCACCCCAATAACCCTAACCTAATGATGACGACCTAACCCTAACGGACAGAAGTTACTTCTGGTGGGACGTAGGAGGAGCCCGGCCCGGAGACACCCCACAGTGCCCAGAACCTCCAAGCGCAAAGGCTCCAGACAGAGTCGTTCAGCAGCGTCGGATCAAGTGGCCTGCGGCTAGCCAGCACAAATTATAAAGCAATTTTGACGAGGATACTGCAAGAATCTTTACCACCACAGCAAAAGGAGATGCAGATAAACATCTTCAGACAGTGGCTAGCATCATTGTCAGCTTCGCTACAGAGAGGTTTGGCTTTGAAGGGTGCAAGACCAACAGACCAAACTATTGTGTAGTTTGGTCTGTTGGTCTTGCGCCCTTCAGTGCCGAAGGGCAGACAAGATCCGCCAGCTGCGGCAAGAGCTTTGGCAAGACAGTTCAAGGCAGCAACTGAGGAGGAGAAACCACCGCTCGCAGTGCTCAGCCACAGCATTAGGAAGGAGCTTGTGACCCTGCGTAGAGCAGAGTGGCACAGGAGGCGGAGAGAGAGAGAGCAAGGAAGAGATCTGTGTTTATAGCCAATCCCTTCCGAGTTCACAAAACAGCTTTTGGGGAAGAAGCGAAGTGGACGTCTGACTTGTTCCAAGAAGGAAGTAGACTGGTACTTGCACAACACCCTGAGTGACCCTGACAGGGAGCAAGAGCTAGGGCTCCTCTGAGCCCTGCTGGACGTACCATCTCCCATGGTGGACTTCAACATCAGAGAGCCCACAGTGAGGGAAGTGCAGCACGTTTGAGCAGCCAGAGCCAGCTCCGCTCCAGGACCCAGTGGTGAACCCTACAAGGTGTATAAGCGTTGCCCTGAGCTCCTCAAGATCCTATGGAAGATCTTGCAAGTAGGTTGGTGTAGGGGCACAGTAGCAGACGAGTGGAGGCACGCGGAGGGGGTCTGGATCCTGAAGGAGGAAAACTCAACCAAACTGGAGCAGTTCAGATCCATCTCGCTTCTCGGCTTGGAGGGGAAGATCTTCTTCAGTGTTCTAGCCCGACGGATGACGGACTTCCTCCTCAAGAATGGTTACATCGACACCTCGGTGCAAAAAGGTTCTGCCTAGAACACTCGGGGTTGTCACGCAGCTGATCAGAGAAGCTTGCGAAGGAAAGAAATAGTAGTGCTTTGGCTTTGACCTTGCTAACGCATACAGCTCCATTCCCCACAAGCTCGTTGAAACAACCCTGGATCGCCACCACACACCTAGTAAGGTAAAGGACCTCATCCTGAACTACTACAGGAACTTCAGGCTTTGAGTCACTTCGGGGAATTTAACATCAGAAAGGCACCTGCTTGAAAAGGGGATTATAACTGGGTGCACAATCTCAGTTATTCTCTTTGGCCTTGCCATGAATTTTTGTAGTGTCTTTGACTGTAGCATCAGGGAGCTCCAGTTTAGCAGCCTCAACGAGGAGGTTAAGGTCTCTCGCACCAAAAAGGCACTAGTCTATCGAGACTCTAAGGACCCGAGGGAAGCATCAGCAGGCATCACGGTGCGGACAGGTAGGAAGTGGAGAGCACAGGAAGGCCTAGAGATAGTAGAGTCCCGGCTGAGACACAGGGCTTTGGTTGGCAGCAGGGAGCATGGACGAGGTGGGAGGGTGCGTCTCTTGGACCAAGATCTGGCAGGCAGATCCACAGCAGATCAAGTTCTTGGTCCGAGCAGTCTATGATGTCCTTCCTAGCCCGGCAAATCTCCACATCTGCGGTAGGAATGAGTCACCAGCATGTCCTCTGTGCCTTGGGAGGGGTTCCCTAGAGCACATCTTAAGCAGCTGCCCAGCAGCCGTGGGGGAGGGCCGCTGCCGCTGGCGGCAAATGTGAATTTTATTTTATTTTTTTACCTTATTGGAATCGAAATTAGGAATCGATAAGAATCGGAATCGATAAGCAGAATTGAAATTGTTAAATTTCAAACGATACCAAACCCTTAAAATGAACAGAGAAAGTAACAGAAACTTGTTCAATACATTTTAACAGGCTAAATTAAGCATGAAAATAACTTGCTAAACAAATCAACAAATATGATTCATATTCTTTTGGTTTCTCTACCTAATATATTAAAAAAATTACAAATACAGTGAAAATACAGGTATCGTATCGGCCTCGTTCTGGAAAAAGTGGTATCGGTGCATCCCTAATTATTATTACTATTAATGTTATATATGCATAGATATAGTGTGTTTTCAGTTCCTGAGCCGTCCTGTAGCTGTGATGAAGAGTGTGAGGCTGCTCCGGTCACCTGAGCCATGAGCTCGTTGTGTGTGTGTGTGTGTGTGTGTGTGTGTGTGTGTGAGAGAGTCACCTGAGACACGAGCTCGTTCTGCTCTCGCTGGAACATGCGGTTCAGAGCCTCACAAGCCAGTCCTGCCATATCAGCCCTGAGCTTCATCCCCGACATCAGCGGCCCGATGGCCTCCAGAGCCGCCATGGAGCGCACACACAACTGCAGCAACACACACACACTTATTATCCGCACACATAGGTGCAGCAACACCAACGCGCACACACACTTATTATCCAAACACACAGCTGTAGCAATGCACACACACTTATCCACTAGGGATGGGAATTGATAAGATTTTATCAATGCCACTAACGATTCTGCTTATCGATCCGATTCTTTAACGATTCTCTTATCGATTCCTGATAGCACTGTGTGGGAAAAAGTAGTCATGCTGTAGTCACCACAAGTGGTTTTATTTGTTTTAAAGCTTACACTTGACTAAGCAAACTGTACTTTTTATGTAATTTATGTAATAAATGGAACCTTATTGTAAAGTGTTACCGATTAGTTATACACCGATTAAACGCCCTGTGAGTTCAGTGTTGGAAAGATCAGTTGTTTTAACCATTCATTGAAACGAATCGGTTCAAATGAGTCATTAGTTCGCGAATTGGACGTGTCATTATCGGACATGTGCGCGTTGTGTGATTATCCCGGCGGTTGGGACATCCCACAAGATGTGTGTCATCACAGAAAACATTTCATCACTGGATCGTTTATTTTTTTTCATTTATTTGAACTGAAGTGTGGTTATGTCAGCTGAATGTGCGGAACGCTTTTCAGAGAAGATAAGGCAACGTATTTCAGCACAATTCACACCCAGCGGTATTTCAGGAAAAACAATCTCGGAATGCTCCACATGAAACTTTAGTCTCCCTACCTTACCATCGTGTCGTTTATTTTGATTAATATGTGCGAGGGAGAGAGAGCAAGACAGCGCTTAGTTTTGAGACGGTGAAGCCTACTTTCATCTTGCTCCGAAGAGAGAGAGTGCGCGCACGCAACTGGGGCTCTCTCGCTCTCTCTCTCTCTCTCTGCTCGTTCAGTTTAACATGCGCCCTGTCACAAGCGCAGCGGTTCATCTACATTACCAGAGAGAGACAATTTTACTCACCGATCAAATAAGGCTTAGGCGGTACAAAAATTCGCTTTGGACGCCGTGCTATGGTGCGTGATAAAGGACAAAAGGGACAGTTGTGAGTTCACGGTCTGTATGGCTGACTCAGAGCAGGAGCATCGATAAGAGGACTCGTTAAAGTCGAGGGCATACAATATCGATGGATCGTAAAACTTAGAACCGGTTCTCGAGTGGAACCGGTTTTCAATTCCCATCCCTACACACACACAGCTGCAGCAACACACACACCACTTATTATTACTATAAACACTTCAGCCACACACAGCTGCAGCAGCAACACACACCACATTACTCAGCACTTAGTACTTATTTAAAATTACTTGATATAGAAGTAGTATATTAGTATACTTTGTAGTATATTATTAGAACTATGGAGGCTTGTTTCCGCCACAGAATAAGAAAAATTCTCAAAGTCAAAAACTTGCAATTGCAAGAATTTGGAATTGTCAGATAAAAAGTCTCAATAACCTTTATTTATGTATTTCGTGGCAGAAACAAGCTTCCGTTTCTTACAATCACAGAAAGTGTGTGTGTGTGTGTTTGTGTGTGGGAGAGAGAGAGAGAGAGAGTTAGAGAGAGAGAAAGAGAGAGTGTGTGTGTGTGTGTGTGTGTGTGAGAGAGATAGTGTGAGCGTGTGTGTGTGAGCGTGTGTGTGTGTGTGTGTGTGTGTGTGTGTGTGTGAGAGAGAGTGTGTGTGTGAGAGAGTGTGAGTGTGTGTGTGTCAGCGTGTGTGTGAGAGAGAGTGTGTGTGTGTGTGAGAGAGAGTGTGTGTGTGTGTGTGAGAGAGAGTGTGTGTGTGTGAGTGTGTGTGTGTGTGCAGCACCTCATTGTCTGACAGCACGTGTATGAGTCTGATGGCACTCTTGGGCACAGCGTTGTTCTTGTGTGCGAGCGCCGTCAGCACCCGTGGGAGATGCCCGAGAGGAGGCACCTGATCCGCCAGCTGAGTGTGTGTGCTGAAGAGACACACTGCTGCGGTGGTGACCGTCTCCAATGCCTCGCCCTGAGGAGAACACACACCCGTCATGAGAACACACCCATACACACACCCGTCAGGAGAACACACCCGTCAAGAGAACACACCCATGCACACACTCGTCAAGAGAACACACCCGTACACACACCCATCAGGAGAACACACCCGTACACACATCCATCAGGAGAACACACCCGTACACACACCCATCAGGAGAACACACCCGTACACACACCCGTCAGGAGAACACACCCGTACAGACACCCATCAGGAGAACACACCCATGCACACACTGGTCAAGAGAACACACCCGTACACACACCCATCAGGAGAACACACCCATGCACACACTCGTCAAGAGAACACACCCATGCACACACTCGTCAAGAGAACACACCCATACACACACCCATCAGGAGAACACACCCGTACACACACCCGTCAGGACAACACACCTATACACACACCCATCAGGAGAACACACCCGTACACACACCCGTCAGGAGAACACACCCGTGCACACACCCATCAGGAGAACACACCCGTACACACACCCGTCAGGAGAACACACCCGTACACACACCCGTCAGGAGAACACACCCGTACACACACCCGTCAGGAGAACACACCCGTACACACACTCGTGAGGTGAACACACCCGTACACACACCCGTCAGGAGAACACACCCGTACACACACCCGTCAGGAGAACACACCCGTACACTCACCCATCAGGAGAACACACCCATCAGGAGAACACACCCGTACACACACCCGTCAGGAGAACACACCCGTACACACACACCCGTCAGGAGAACACACCCGTACACTCACCCATCAGGAGAACACACCCATCAGGAGAACACACCCGTACACACACCCGTCAGGAGAACACACCAATACACACACCCGTCAGGAGAACACACCCGTACACACACACCCGTCAGGAGAACACACCCGTACACACACCCATCAGGAGAACACACCCATCAGGAGAACACACCCGTACACACACTCGTCAGGAGAACACACCCGTACACACACACCCGTCAGGAGAACACACCCGTACACACACCCGTCAGGAGAACACACCCGTACACACACTCGTGAGGTGAACACACCCGTACACACCCGTACACACACCCGTCAGGAGAACACACCCGTGCACACACCCATCAGGAGAACACACCCATACACACACCCATCAGGAGAACACACCCGTACACACACCCGTCAGGAGAACACACCCGTACACACACCCGTCAGGAGAACACACCCGTACACACACCCGTCAGGAGAACACACCCGTACACACACCCGTCAGGAGAACACACCCGTACACACACCCGTCAGGAGAACACACCCGTACACACACCCGTCAGGAGAACACACCCGTGCACACACCCATCAGGAGAACACACCCATACACACACTCGTGAGGTGAACACACCCGTCAGGAGAACACACCCGTACACACACTCGTCAGGAGAACACACCCGTGCACACACCCATCAGGAGAACACACCCATACACACACCCATCAGGAGAACACACCCGTACACACAACCGTCAGGAGAACACACCCGTACACACACCCGTCAGGAGAACACACCCGTGCACACACCCATCAGGAGAACACACCCATACACACACCCGTCAGGAGAACACACCCGTACACACACCCGTCAGGAGAACACACCCGTACACACACCCGTCAGGAGAACACACCCGTACACACACCCGTCAGGAGAACACACCCGTACACACACCCGTCAGGAGAACACACCGTCAGGAGAACACACCCGTACACACACCCGTCAGGAGAACACACCCGTACACACACCCGTCAGGAGAACACACCCGTACACACACCCGTCAGGAGAACACACCCGTGCACACACCCATCAGGAGAACACACCCATACACACACCCATCAGGAGAACACACCCGTCAGGAGAACACACCCGTACACACACCCATCAGGAGAACACACCCGTACACACACCCGTCAGGAGAACACACCCGTACACACACCCGTCAGGAGAACACACCCGTACACACACCCGTCAGGAGAACACACCCGTGCACAAACCCATCAGGAGAACACACCCGTACACACACCCGTCAGGAGAACACACCCGTACACACACCCGTCAGGAGAACACACCCGTACACACACCCGTCAGGAGAACACACCCGTACACACACCCGTCAGGAGAACACACCCGTACACACACCCGTCAGGAGAACACACCCGTGCACACACCCATCAGGAGAACACACCCATACACACACCCATCAGGAGAACACACCCGTGCACACACCCGTCAGGAGAACACACCCGTACACACACCCATCAGGAGAACACACCCGTACACACACCCATCAGGAGAACACACCCGTACACACACCCGTCAGGAGAACACACCCGTACACACACCCGTCAGGAGAACACACCCGTGCACAAACCCGTCAGGAGAACACACCCGTACACACACCCGTCAGGAGAACACACCCGTACACACACCCGTCAGGAGAACACACCCGTACACACACCCGTCAGGAGAACACACCCGTACACACACCCGTCAGGAGAACACACCCGTGCACACACCCATCAGGAGAACACACCCATACACACACCCATCAGGAGAACACACCCGTGCACACACCCATCAGGAGAACACACCCGTGCACACACCCGTCTCTGTAGTCACACTCACACTGGGGTTGTTCTTCTCCAGCAGGGCCGTCAGAGTGTCCATCAACGACACCAGGAACTCTCTGGGCTTCCGCAGAACCCATCCAGGCTGAGCGATGAAGATGCGCAGAAACACTCCTCCGACCTCCAGCTCTCCCTGTCCCGCTCCGTACGCCACAGAGAACTCCTCCGGCAGCTGAGACACACACAAATTAAATTATCAAAAATAATGATAATTCACGACTGTAAAACTAATTCTGACACAAAAAAACTCCTCACCTTCCAGTTGACATCAGGATTGTCTTTCTGCTGCTTAAAATGCCTGAGGAAAGGAAGAAGAGTAAATGAGCAGGAGCGATCAGGGAATGAGGATAGAGTGATGTAGGATAACTCACTCCAGCAGGAGGAGCGATCAGGGAATGAGGATAGAGTGATGTAGGATAACTCACTCCTGCTGGAGGAGCGATCAGGGAATGAGGATAGAGTGATGTAGGATAACTCACTCCAGCAGGAGGAGCGATCAGGGAATGAGGATAGAGTGATGTAGGATAACTCACTCCAGCAGGAGGAGCGATCAGGGAATGAGGATAGAGTGATGTAGGATAACTCATTCCAGCAGGAGGAGCGATCAGGGAATGAGGATAGAGTGATGTAGGATAACTCACTCCAGCAGGAGGAGCGATCAGGGAATGAGGATAGAGTGATGTAGGATAACTCACTCCAGCAGGAGGAGCGATCAGGGAATGAGGATAGAGTGATGTAGGATAACTCACTCCAGCAGGAGGAGCGATCAGGGAATGAGGATAGAGTGATGTAGGATAACTCACTCCAGCAGGAGGAGCGATCAGGGAATGAGGATAGAGTGATGTAGGATAACTCACTCCAGCAGGAGGAGCGATCAGGGAATGAGGATAGAGTGATGTAGGATAACTCACTCCAGCAGGAGGAGCGATCAGGGAATGAGGATAGAGTGATGTAGGATAACTCACTCCAGCAGGAGGAGCGATCAGGGAATGAGGATAGAGTGATGTAGGATAACTCACTCCAGCAGGAGGAGCGATCAGGGAATGAGGATAGAGTGATGTAGGATAACTCACTCCAGCAGGAGGAGCGATCAGGGAATGAGGATAGAGTGATGTAGGATAACTCACTCCAGCAGGAGGAGCGATCAGGGAATGAGGATAGAGTGATGTAGGATAACTCATTCCAGCAGGAGGAGCGATCAGGGAATGAGGATAGAGTGATGTAGGATAACTCACTCCAGCAGGAGGAGCGATCAGGGAATGAGGATAGAGTGATGTAGGATAACTCACTCCAGCAGGAGGAGCGATCAGGGAATGAGGATAGAGTGATGTAGGATAACTCACTCCAGCAGGAGGAGCGATCAGAGAATGAGGATAGAGTGATGTAGGATAACTCACTCCAGCAGGAGGAGCGATCAGGGAATGAGGATAGTGTGATGTAGGATAACTCACTCCAGCAGGAGGAGCGATCAGAGAATGAGGATAGAGTGATGTAGGATAACTCACTCCAGCAGGAGGAGCGATCAGAGAATGAGGATAGAGTGATGTAGGATAACTCACTCCAGCAGGAGGAGCGATCAGGGAATGAGGATAGAGTGATGTAGGATAACTCACTCCAGCAGGAGGAGCGATCAGGGAATGAGGATAGAGTGATGTAGGATAACTCACTCCAGCAGGAGGAGCGATCAGGGAATGAGGATAGAGTGATGTAGGATAACTCACTCCAGCAGGAGGAGCGATCAGAGAATGAGGATAGAGTGATGTAGGATAACTCACTCCAGCAGGAGGAGCGATCAGAGAATGAGGATAGAGTGATGTAGGATAACTCACTCCAGCAGGAGGAGCGATCAGGGAATGAGGATAGAGTGATGTAGGATAACTCACTCCAGCAGGAGGTGCGATCAGGGAATGAGGATAGTGTGATGTAGGATAACTCACTCCAGCAGGAGGAGCGATCAGGGAATGAGGATAGAGTGATGTAGGATAACTCACTCCAGCAGGAGGTGCGATCAGGGAATGAGGATAGAGTGATGTAGGATAACTCACTCCAGCAGGAGGTGCGATCAGGGAATGAGGATAGTGTGATGTAGGATAACTCACTCCAGCAGGAGGAGCGATCAGGGAATGAGGATAGAGTGATGTAGGATAACTCACTCCAGCAGGAGGTGCGATCAGGGAATGAGGATAGTGTGATGTAGGATAACTCACTCCAGCAGGAGGAGCGATCAGGGAATGAGGATAGAGTGATGTAGGATAACTCACTCCAGCAGGAGGAGCGATCAGGGAATGAGGATAGTGTGATGTAGGATAACTCACTCCAGCATCATCTCTCTGACGGTGGTGGAGACCGTCTCTCTCGAGCTGTCGTTCCAGATGAGCTCCGGGTTCTCGTGCGTTCCCTCGAATATGTGCACAGCCGCCTCGGGATTGTCCCGCATGGCGTCCATGAACACGGCCGGCAAGAATCGCACCAGGGTCAGACGCACCTGTGGGAAACACTCGACACTCAGCGCAGGCAGGGAGTTATGGGTAATAAACACATCTATAATCAGGAACACAGGAAAAGGAAGCAGTGCTGCTCCTACGCTAAAGTCTCCACACACACACACAGTCTTACCTTGGGTCCCACCAGCTTGTCTGAGGTCATCTTGGAGAAGAGCTCTGCGGTCTGTGTGCGTACCTGAGGGTGGGTGGAGTTACAGAACAGATCTAACAGGTAGATCAACGCACCTGAGAGGAGAGAGGTCAGAGGTCACACACAGCTGCAGTGACTAAACCATCTAAGGGATTCACAGAGGAAATCTGCTATTGGGGTATTACAACAGGAAATGATGTCACGCTGACCTTTGTTCATGGCCTCTGTGATGATCTTAGTATTGGAGGTCAGAGCGTAAAGCGTCTCCAGCACCAGCTGTCGGCCTGCAGAGAGAAGAACATCAGTCACTCGGACAGGAGCACGAGTCACGGCTTTCATGAATAAATACATTTTAATATTTCATATTTGAAATTCAATTGAAATATTCAAAATATTTACCATAGTTATAGAAATATATTTTATTAATAAATATTCATTCATATTTTTCTATGTTTTCTATGTCGAGTCTCTGTCAAATCTATGTCGTGTCTATGTCGTCTCTATGTCGAGTCTATGTCGAGTCTATGTCGAGTCTATGACGAGTCTATGACGAGTCTATGTCATGTCTATGTCATGTCTATGTCGAGACTATGTCAAGTCTATGTCGTGTCTATGACGAGTCTATGTCATGTCTATGTTGAGACTGTCAAGTCTATGTCGTGTCTATGACGAGTCTATGTCATGTCTATGTTGAGACTGTCAAATCTATGTCGAGTCTATGACGAGTCTATGTCATGTCTATGTCGAGACTATGTCAAGTCTATGTCGTGTCTATGACGAGTCTATGTCATGTCTATGTTGAGACTGTCAAGTCTATGTCGTGTCTATGACGAGTCTATGTCAAGTCTATGTCGAGTCTATGACGAGTCTATGTCATGTCTATGTCGAAACTATGTCAAGTCTATGTCGTGTCTATGACGAGTCTATGTCATGTCTATGTTGAGACTGTCAAGTCTATGTCGTGTCTATGACGAGTCTATGTCATGTCTATGTTGAGACTGTCAAGTCTATGTCGAGTCTATGATGAGTCTATGTCATGTCTATGTCGAGACTATGAATGTTTCAGAAGTCTTACTGGAGGGTAAGGAGTGCAGTAGCACCAGCAGATTGGGAAGAACCAGTGATTCTGCGATGTTAATGACACAGTCCTGGTTTGATGTGACAGTGTTCACCACCTACAGTTAAAGCACAAGCAGATGAGAACAGAGACCGTGGCTAATCACAGCGGTGTGTGAGACGTGTGTTGCAGGACATGCGCACCTCCAGAGCGAGCTGTTGGACCTTCCCGGCGCCGTGAACCCTCAGCAGAGAGAAGAGCAGCTTGAAGTGTCCGATGCACTCGGTCTCAGAGCCTGCAGAGCCACACACACACACACACAGCACAGGTTAAACACACTGATCCTACAGGAACCGTCACAGAGATCCTCCTCGCTCGAGCACCTGTGTTGTTCCTGATGACGTTACGGAGCGCTTCGAGAGCCATCTCGGCCCAGCGCAGTCTCTGAGCGTGATGCTGCGACTCCACTTTACTGGCCTGGGTCATGGCCAGGAGTGTGTGCAGGTACTGCGCCTGAGAGCCCACGTAATCCAGCAGACTCGACGCCAGCGCCTTCGGGTACTGACGGGAGAGAGAGAACAGCGCTCAACAGACACACACACAACACACACGGCTTTAAATTCAGACTTTGGAAATTAATACTTCCATTCATCAAGGAGGCATTAAATTGATCAGAAGTGACAGTAAAGATATTTATAATGTTACAAAAGAGTGTGTCAAATAAATGCAGTGTTTGTGAGCAGAGAGACTCAGGAACACTAACGCTCTCTCACCTCCAGGGGAAACGTAGGCTGCTCGTTATAAACCCGGATGAAGATCTCTCCCACGATCAGCTCCTTCCCGTGTTCAGTGAACAAGAACTCTGACCCGAAGTTCTTATCACACTCGCCCTACAGACACACACACAGATAGAGAGGAGAAACTGAGCGCTGAAGCAGCAGGGGAATGTGAGGAGTGTGTGAGAGGAGGAGTGTGTGAGAGGAGTGTGTGTGTGTGTGTGTGTCTCACTCTCTTGATGTTGCTCTCCTGCTGCTCCTCCAGGAACTCCATCAGCTCGGCTCGCGTCCCGTTGTTCCAGATTAGATACGGGTTCTCCGAGTTGCTATTCAACAACTTCAGAACCTGATTGTGAGAAAACACACAAACCACAAATGAACAAACCGGCACATATGAATGTTTATCTTATAAAATTCCAAACCTAAAGTGTGATGAGCCATGTTTGAAGAAGCCCAGGACTGTGTGTTTGGTTTCAGTGTAAATTTAATTAACAACATTTTTTCAGACACGACAACTTAATTAAAAACAGTTTTGAATGACAAAAATCTATTGACATTTTCGTCAACGAATAAAAATTAGACGAAAATGTAAGGCAGGGGCGATGTGGGCAGAGAGCCCGTCAGAATCAGCAGCGGGACGAGAGCTGGCCTGAACACATTCAACAGTGTAAACGTCTGCGAGAAAGAGAAGAGCAGACACGGGTAGATCTGAGTAAGAGTGACGACGCAAGAGAGCTGTATTCGGTACGGTTTTCTGTGCGCGCACACACACACACACACACACACACACCTGAAGCGTGCAGTCGTGCACATAGACAGCTTTACAGCGCGCGAGTCCTGGCCTGAGCTCTTTCGCGTCTGAATGGACAAATACACACAACATTATGTATATAGTATTCACGAAACTCTCGGTTATGTCTTTACAGAACTGTACTTTAGGAGAAGTGGTTTTATTGAATTTTAAGATTTTTATGTCACAGCAGTTAAACAGCAGTGAAATCTGTGTCTGTATTGCATGTTCAAACTTTAAAATAATTCATATCAACAGGGAAATAGATGTTTTCTCCGGGAGTATATAATGCGTTTGGAAATGTTAGAGAAATTCTAAATTAATGCATTACAATTTAACTAAACACATTAGATTTTACTCGACTAAATCTACAGTAGATTTAGTTAATCTTAATGTATTTCGTCGACTAAAACGAAAACAATTCAGATGTCTAAAACATGACTAACACTAAATCACAATTTACTGTCAAAATGACCGTTTGTCTTGATATAAAGCCTCCAGTGGAGTTGCTCACCTCGGCCGGGGAGCCGCCGCCCAGCTTGCGAGAGATGTACGGCGTGAGCATGGCGGCCAGGCTCTTGCGGATGGCAGGGTTCTCCGGCGGGTGGGCGGCTCCGTTGGGTTCTCCGACAGGCCCGTCCTCTGGTTCCCGGGCAGAGCTGTACCCCGCCAGACGGCCCAGGGCCAGCAGGCTCAGCTTGGCCAGCCGGTTCGACACCTCCTGCTGGTTGCTCTCCTGGCTGGCCTGGACGCCGCTCTCCTCCAGCGTGAAGTCGTAGCAGAACAGGTTCGCTAGCAGGTGCCAGAGGACGCCGGCCTGGTACAGGTGCGTCTGCAGGAAGAAGTCCACGGCGAACGAGCTCACACACTGAACCGCCACCGACGCCAGACGGGGCAGACCCTGAGACAGAGAGAGCAGACACCTTTATATATATTATATTATTATTATAGAGCCATTACAGAAGCCATTATAATCAGTGCTGCTGTCGACACTAAACTGATGCCTGTATTTCTGAATTTCTTCAAGCGCTCGTTCTACTTCTGACACGGAGAGCAAATCGGTTTGTAACGTTCACATTGTCACATCAAGTGTAGACACGGTGTTAGACTTTCATAAGGGTAACACGTTCACTTCTTCTTACTTAAATTTCACCCTATTTTCTTACTTAAATAGGGTGTTGATGGCGCAGTGGATAAGACACATGCCTTTGGTGTGAGAGACCCGGGTTCGAATCCACTGTGAGACACCAATGTGTCCCTGAGCAAGACACTTAACCCCTAGTTGCTCCAGAGGCGTGCGACCTCTGACATATATAGCAATTGTAAGTCGCTTTGGATAAAAGCGTCAGCTAAATGAATAAATGTAAATGTAAATTTCTCAAGTACAGAAAGAGGGTCTAAAAGGGACTAAAAGACCCTGTTATTTTACAACAACAAAAAATGTTATCCCTTATGGGCTACCATAGATAGCCTCGTGACAGCTTACGGTGGGTTTGTTGTCAATAGTTGTCATAGACAACCGCGAAGTACAAACATCTGCGCCTGGAAAAAATGAGCGCGTCGCTTCAATTATGAGCGCGCTTGTCACGGGTCTACATTTGAAATAACAAACTTGAGCGCGCAAAATATGTGAGCGCGATATGTGAACGGCCCTTGGCGAGCTACCACCAATCAGGCCACGGGCTACTGGCAGCTCGCGAGCGACGTGTTGGAGACCCCTGCTCTAAAACAATGTGAGAATAATCATTTTGAGCTTGTAATATGTGTCCAACAGGTTGATAAGAAGGTTTGCTTTGATTTGTGCAGTCAGTTATTTGTCTGAGACACTATACATGTGTAAAAAGAACTCAATAAGACGGGCAGACATGACTGCAAATATTTGTATTTCAAAAGCAATAATTGTTTTTCTAAGTATAATAAAAGGAAATGTATCTTCCAAAAAAACATTCAATATTATATTAATGTGTTGTATAAAGAAAATAAAAAGGACATGAGCAAATATAAGTATCACAAAGATGTGTTATAAGGAAAAGACAAAGAAAGTTTGTAAAATGAACTTCAACTGTCAGAAGGACAGCTCATGAAGAACCAATCATGTACAGAAAGGAATGTTCAAATTCAGAGGAACAGTTCAGAAGAAACGTTAATAATAAAGATTGAATAAAGATTGAATAATGAAGATTGGATCAGTTGTGCTCCTTTTTTGGGGAATACTTGATGCGGCCCCGCCTGACCCCGACTCCACCTCCAGCGGGCCCCAGTTAAGTTGAGTTTGAGACACCTGCTTTACAGTGTCCTTGTTACATGTTTCATGTACTTACCATAGTAATAACAGTAAATTATGCATAATTACATGCAACTAAACCCTCAACCAAACCCTAACCCTATAGTAAGTACATGCAGTTACTTAATATAACTCAGTACTTAAACGTATAATTACACTAACAATGACACCTTAAAATAAAGTGTAACCCTTTATTTTAAGGTGTCCTTGTTGCACTGTAATAAACAGCATGTATGTACTGTAGGGTTATGATTGGTTTAGTTGCTTGTAGTTATGTATAATTTGCTGTTTTTACTACAGTAGGTACATGTAACTTGTGACAATAATTTTGTTGTAATTTCGTTATATTAATAAAACAATTTATTTTGGTGCAAGAGATCCAAACTAACATTTTAAGTGAACTATTACAGATAATAATATACCTTGTAACTTACAAAAAAACAATAAACCATTATGAGTAAACTACAGCCCTTTTAATGTGCCCCTATTATGCTTTTTACAAATATATTTTTTTATGTAGTGTGTAATAAAGCTGTCAGTGAATGTAAAAGCTCTGCAAAGTTTTAAAAGGAGTTTTTGTCTCCTAAACGAAAGTGATTCTGAACTGAAACGAGTCGTCAGTAATTCAGTCTCACTTCCTGCTGATCCTGAAGGTTTGTAACTCATTTGCATAATGCCAGTCTGTGGTCTTGATTGGCTGAACAGCGTCTCTTAGCTCCGCCCTCAAACACTGTAGTGTATCTGAGACTGGAAGAGTTTGGCTCGTGTTGTTCGTGTCGAGAAGACGCTGTTTTCTGCTGACAAAGCAAATCAACTTTGATGAGATTGATACGGTGAAACCCACGCCATCGTTACTGTTCGTATCTCCATCTGACCAATCACAGCAGAGCAGCTCTCAGAGAGGCGGGGCTTAGAGAGACTGAATCTTCGAACTAACCGTTTCAGACTGAGAAATTAAGGGATGTTCAATGTTTATTATGAGAAAATTTAAGGATTTTTATGTTTTACCTCAGATGCATGTAAACCTGTTGAAGGAAACTACAAAACAAAGTAAAGAGCCTTTAAAATAGCATGATTGAGGGCTAGCATCTGTAAAGGTTCATACCTATTCCATATTCCCTGTTTCATGGTCTATGACACCATACAGGATGTTTGTGCAATAAAGCCATGGGTTTTCTTACCTTGCTGTAATAGAGAATGTGACAGACATCTCTGATAATGTTGGGAAGCTCAACAATTTTCTCCCTGCACTCCTCGAACTGAGCAGCGACGCTATAGCACCGACAGACGTGCCCGCACACCTGAACACACACACACACACACACTGTGAGCTCGCTCTTCATGTGCTCAGTGATAGTTGACTGTGGTTGTGGACGCACCTGTACTGCCATGTCCTCAGGTTTGCTGGAGGCCGTGAGCACAGCCACGCAGCGACACAGAGCCTCCATCAGCATCTGCACACACACACACACACACACACACACACACACACACACACACACACACACACACACACAGCGTTAGCATCCAATCTCAGGCACACAGCCTGTAACTTCACGGACACAATCTCAGCAACTGTGCTTCACTGCACTTTAGCTGCGCTTCACTGCACTTTAGCTGTGCTTCACTGCACTTTAGCTGTGCTTCACTGCACTTTAGCTGCGCTTCACTGCACTTTAGCTGTGCTTCACTGCACTTTAGCTGTGCTTCACTGCACTTTAGCTGCGCTTCACTGCACTTTAGCTGTGCTTCACTGCACTTTAGCTGTGCTTCACTGCACTTTAACTGTGCTTCACTGCACTTTAACTGTGCTTAACTGCACTTTAGCTGTGCTTCACTGCACTTTAACTGTGATTAACTGCACTTTAACTGTGCTTCACTGCACTTTAGCTGTGCTTCACTGCACTTTAACTGTGCTTAACTGCACTTTATCTGTGCTTCACTGCACTTTAACTGTGCTTAACTGCACTTTAACTGTGCTTAACTGTGCTTAACTGCACTTTAACTGTGCTTCACTGCACTTTAACTGTGCTTCACTGCACTTTAACTGTGCTTCACTGCACTTTAACTGTGCTTCACTGCACTTTAGCTGTGCTTCACTGCACTTTAGCTGTGCTTCACTGCACTTTAACTGTGCTTCACTGCACTTTAGCTGTGCTTCACTGCACTTTAGCTGTGCTTCACTGCACTTTAGCTGTGCTTCACTGCACTTTAGCTGTGCTTCACTGCACTTTAGCTGTGCTTCACTGCACTTTAACTGTGCTTCACTGCACTTTAACTGTTCTTCACTGCACTTTAACTGTGCTTCACTGCACTTTAACTGTGCTTCACTGCACTTTAGCTGTGCTCCACTGTGCTTTAACTGTGCTTCACTGCACTTTAACTGTGCTTAACTGCACTTTAACTGTGCTTCACTGCACTTAACTGTGCTTCACTGCACTTTAACTGTGATTCACTACACTTAGCTGTGCTTCACTGCACTTTAACTGTGCTTCACTGCACTTTAACTATGCTTCACTGTACTTTACTGTGCTTCACTGCACTTTAACTGTGCTTCACTGTACTTTACTGTGCTTCACTGCACTTTAACTGTGCTTCACTGCACTTTACTGTGCTTTACTGCACTTTAACTGTGCTTCACTGTACTTTACTGTGCTTCACTGCACTTTAACTGTGCTTCACTGCACTTTACTGTGCTTTACTGCACTTTAGCTGTGCTTCACTGCACTTTAGCTGTGCTTCACTGCACTTTAACTGTGCTTCACTGCACTTTAGCTGTGCTTCACTGCACTTTAGCTGTGCTTCACTGCACTTTAACTGTGCTTCACTGCACTTTAACTGTGCTTCACTGCACTTTAACTGTGCTCCACTGCACTTTACTGTGCTTCACTGCACTTTAACTGTGCTTCACTGCACTTTAGCTGTGCTTCACTGCACTTTAGCTGTGCTTCACTGCACTTTAACTGTGCTTCACTGCACTTTAACTGTGCTTCACTGCACTTTAACTGTGCTCCACTGCACTTTACTGTGCTTCACTGCACTTTAACTGTGCTTCACTGCACTTTAACTGTGCTTCACTGCACTTTACTGTGCTTTACTGCACTTTAACTGTGCTTCACTGCACTTTAACTGTGCTTAACTGCACTTTAACTGTGCTTCACTGCACTTTAACTATGCTTCACTGCACTTTACTGTGCTTCACTGCACTTTAACTGTGCTTCACTGTACTTTACTGTGCTTCACTGCACTTTAAATGTGCTTCACTGCACTTTACTGTGCTTCACTGCACTTTAACTGTGCTTCACTGCACTTTACTGTGCTTCACTGCACTTTAAATGTGCTTCACTGCACTTTACTGTGCTTCACTGCACTTTACTGTGCTTCACTGCACTTTACTGTGCTTTACTGCACTTTAACTATGCTTCACTGCACTTTAACTATGCTTCACTGCACTTTAACTGTGCTTCACTGCGATTTACTGTGCTTCACTGCACTTAACTGTGCTTCACTGCGCTTTAACTGCTCTCACCTCGATGCCGTTCTCCCGCCGCAGCTCCTCGGCGTTGAGGGCTGAACAGTTAACCGTATGGAAGGCCAATTCAGCGGCTGCCGGCAACAGCGGAGCGGTTTTGGAGAAGAGCTGCTCGTCACCCGTCTCCATGGTGATGGTCTTAATTAGCATGGGGTAGCCGGCATATTTATACGGCTCCAATTCTGAGAGGAGAGAGAGTTCAATCTAAATCACTGGTTTATTGTGTGAATATCAGGACTAGGATCTGGACTAGGATCTGAACTAGAGATGTGATCGGATTCTGCTTTAAGGCCCCGATATACTTCAAGAGACATGGAAGAATTAACTGGTGTGACGTCACTTCAAACTACCGGCTGATAAGCGCCTCTGAGCTCCCATTGGTCCGTGTGGTGATGATATAATAGGTGGATGTGGCTCTTTGAGGTGTTAATCTTGTGCAGTCGGTCGCGAGTATAAACATGAACACACTGAGAGAAACTGAAGCTGAAAGAGACTCTGACACTGTTTTTCAGCATCTGTTGCATAAAGTGCTGTATAAATTACATTAAATCACATTAAAGCTGTATAAATAAACATGACTGAAGATCTGAATCTCAGAGCGAATCAAACATCCACATCTCTGTGATCTGATGCTTTCTGAACCGCTGTTCTCTCAGTTTTATTGTGTTTGTTTAGTTATTGAGAGGAAAGTGCAGCACATATTCATCTAAACGCCGCTCTCAGCAGCATCGGGATGTTCGCTAATAGTTTATCACTGAAAGGGGTTTACTAAACTTATTTTTGAACAAAAGAATGTAAGCAAAGAATCGTAGAAGGAAACAGAGCGTGTCTGTGAGTGTATCAGGGCCTTTAGCGTGGAGTTAGCGTGGAGTTAGCGTGGAGTTAGCGGTTCTGACCCTGTTTGTGTCTGTTGAACAGGATACTCTGGGCCTTCAGGATCAGGATGATGTTTTCTGGGTCGGGGCCGTCCACGATCCGGGCTGATTTACTGCACAAGAACTCGTAGGCTTTGTTCACCTTCTCAAACATGTCCTGAACACACACACACACGTTGTACAGTCTGGTTATAGACTCTCACATGGTTCAGTGATACTAAGACTGAGTGATGAATACTCACCCTGCCCTCGGGGTTTTTGTCTGGATGGTATTTTTGAGCCAATCTGAAGTAAGCTTTCCTTATTTTACTCTCGTCATGCCTTAGAAAAAAGCACACAAACTCATATCAGATCACAAAGATTACAAACAAAAGCATAGTGTCATTTACATAATAGTATCATATTTTATTCTAAATGATTTATGTGTGCACATCATTATTATAGTGTTAATAATGTTGAATGAGAATCAGTTCCTCTTGCTGCATCTCTTCTCTTCTCTGATGATGAGGGCGGGGCTGTAACCTGTCACTCACATGAGATCAGCCAATAGCAAACCACAACCATCCAACCATCCAATCAATTCCCCACAGACACAATCAAGCCCCGCCCACATGTGTTCTTGTTCAAGCATTTCACTCGATATACGACACAATAGAGGAGAAAAGACCAGCGCAACTTCCCTTTCATTTACAGGTCAGAATGGGAAACTGACTGGTTTTGGTGCTAGAAATAATATATTCTGCAGAAGTGAAAAGTAATAAAAGACTTAAGTGACTCACTGTCCCTGTCCGTTGGGGAGGTTGAGCACTTCGTAGGCGTCGTCCACAGACATGGAGGGAGGCTTCTTCTCCACCTCTCTCTTCCAGGCGTCCAGCGTGTCCTTCAGCAGCTTCACCTGCAGGGGGCGACATCACACACACACTCATGAGACAGACACAATCTCACACACACACTGCGTGACACAGGCAGGGAAGTGGAGAGCGTACAGGGTCTCGGATGGGCCAGTTGGGGAAGCGTGTGGAGTCGCACAGGTGCCTCAGGTAGTAGATGCTGCAGAAGAGCTCGTAGTCGAGCTGTGGGAAGCTGACCACTGGGATCGGGCAGTACTGGTACAGCGCTCGCGTGTTGCTCTGCAGGCGAGGCGAGAAGTCTGCCAGGTGAGCCGCGATCTTCTCGATCATCAGACGCCTGCACACACACACACACAGAGAGAGAGAGAGAGTCCGTGAACTACCAGCAGAGGATGATGGACCATGTCAATGTGCAGATTTACTAAGTTCCCCCCATTAACTACTATGCACTTGCATCAAAAAATCGATGTTGCGAATATTGTGTTGATGCTGTATTTAAAACACTGGATACTGGGAAGGTTAGGACAGGTTTGGTGGATTCGGGTACGTTTAAGGGTGGTTTAAAATGTCAATTATAGATGTAATTACAGGAATTAATTACATGCATTTATTTTTTAAACAAGAACGAGTGCAAAATATGTATGTATGCAATAAGTGCATTGTATCATGATTAATTAAAATGTTCGTACACAGCAGTTAAAGACACTGATCATAAAGTGGGAATCGGTGGGAATCTTTTGGTACCTGACGATTCGATTCTTGAGGTCACGATTCGATTTAAAATTGATTCTCGATTTTGAATCAAATTTCGATGCGATATGTGCATTTCGATTGGAGTTTACCGTTTTGTGTTACTTTTCTTATTTCACTGCGATAGACAGTTTAATAGCTCTAGAAGAAAACACAATCCTTCTCAATTAAATGTGAACCTTGAAATATATTTAGATTTTCTTCCCATTTTAGTCAACCCAATATTATAAAACAAACGCCCTTTAGGATGACTACAATCATAACACAGTCTTCTGTATTAAAGCAAGGCAGGCAATTTTATTTTATTTTTGATATAAAAACAAAAACAAAGAAGTAAATTACAAACAATATGATAAATATAATAGAGAAATATACAAATTAAATAAACTAACTTTTCAAGTACAGCAGCATAGGTTTATTAAACATGTAGTTAAAAAAACTGTGTGTGTGTGTACTTCATCTGTGTGTGTGTGTGTCGCGAGCACCACATTGAGTCCTTGATCATGGCTTATTGTGAATAACCTTAATAACTTTAAGTAACTGTAAATAGTACTGCGATGTTAAAGAAGTCTAACACATTTGAGAAAATTTGTGAATCGATTTAAATCAGTAGAAGATAGAATCGCAATTCATATGTGTGATGAGTGTGTTGCGCGTCGCATGTGCAGCCGTGAGAGTCGAGAGCGGCGTCACCTCATCTCGCTGCTCCAGATGGCCTCCGGCGTGTCGAACTCCCCCAGGAAGATCTCGGAGAAGCGCTCGGGCTCGTAGTTCTCCAGGTAACACACCATGGCCTCGGGCAGCATCGGGCCCAGCACACTCCTCTGCAGCAGCTCCACGCCCTTAGCCTGGCGCGGCACACACACACACACGTGCAGACACACACGCACAGGCACACCATCACACACACACACACACGTGCAGACACAAACGCACAGGCACACCATCACACACACACACACCATCAGCGCGCTGTTACTGTCTGACGGGTGTTTCTCACAGTTTTCAACACAGCCTTTGAATAAATTAAATATTGATTCATGAAATAATGAATGTTGTGAGAAGCATTACCTCCTCTGATTTAAAGGCTTGCTTCAGGTGAGTGTACTTCAGGAAACTAGAGAACAGAAGCATGTCAGTCGTCATTCCTCAGTGTGTGTGTGTGTGTGATGAGGTGTGTGTAGCCTCTGTAGGAGTGTGAGTGTGTGTGTGTGTGTGATGAGGTGTGTGTAGCCTCTGTAGGAGTGTGAGTGTGTGTGTGTGTGTGTGTGTGTGTGTGTGTGATGAGGTGTGTGTAGCCTCTGTAGGAGTGTGAGTGTGTGTGTGTGTGTGTGATGAGGTGTGTGTAGCCTCTGTAGGAGTGTGTGTGTGTGTGTGTGATGAGGTGTGTGTAGCCTCTGTAGGAGTGTGTGTGTGTGTGTGTGATGAGGTGTGTGTAGCCTCTGTAGGAGTGTGAGTGTGTGTGTGTGTGATGAGGTGTGTGTAGCCTCTGTAGGAGTGTGAGTGTGTGTGTGTGTGTGTGTGTGTGTGTGATGAGGTGTGTGTAGCCTCTGTAGGAGTGTGAGTGTGTGTGATGGTGTGTGTAGCCTCTGTAGGAGTGTGAGTGTGTGTGATGAGGTGTGTGTAGCCTCTGTAGGAGTGTGTGTGTGTGTGTGTGTGTGTACCGGGCGACGGGCAGCACGTTGGAGCCGGTGTACATCATGATGAAGAAGAAGACCCCGGTGAGGTAGAGCCGCTGCAGGTTCGGGTTGTCCTGCATCACCACGTACAGCAGGTTGGCCACTTTCTCCACCAGGATGGGGTCAAAGGTCAAGAGCAGCTGCCAATGACAGGAGAGGAACGTTACAGTCGTCTGCACTCGAGCTGGCACGTAAACATTCAAATTTTGAATATTCATCATTTAAAAAAAAAAAAATCATTCGAATGCAAAATCCATGTATTCAAATGGCTGGTGTGTCGAGAGGCGCGCGAGACATGATGATGACGTCACTGACGCGGTGTGTTTCTGTTAGCTTATCCAGTACACCGCAGTTGCTAATGAGAAAAGTGGCGGGAAAAGTCCCTGCTGACGAAACCCTCTCAGTCTGAGGCAGAAATGGTGCAACGACACACTTGACCTTCACCTGCACATCGGTCAGAGCTGAGTGTGTGTGTGTGTGTGTGTGTGTGAGTGTGCATTAATTGCATGCACATTAAGGAAACTATATTTTAAGAACAATTGTTTCAAAAGTTAAAGCACTTTAAAAAGTGAATGTCATTTCATTTCAGTAACAGATGCGATGCTTGATTGGTTTATATTTGCTTGTTGCGCTCGCTTGCGCCCTCTTGTGGACACAGGAGACGATACAGCACTCTTATCCTCTCATAAGTATTGCCTTTAGAAGTAAAATATAATTCGAATTTTGCTAATATTTAAGAAAGAAATTTGAATGGAGCTGTCAGCCATTCTGCCAGCCCTGGTGTGTGTGTGGTCAGTGTGTGGTCAGTGTATGGTCAGTGTGTGTGTGGTCAGTCTGTGTGTGTGTGGTCAGTGTGTGTGTGTGTGTACCTGGACGATGTGTGGAAGGCAGGTGTTGTCACTGATGAGTCTCTTCACCTTCGGTAACGGCCGGATGATGGCATTATCCTGATCTCTAACACACAAACACATCACAGCAGTAGCTCTTATTATAAATCAAAGTTGTAGTATAATTACAGTAGGCATTTATGTTACAGTATAAATAGGGATAAATAGCAGGATACACCATGCAGGATACACCACGCAGGATACACCACGCCGGATACACCACGCAGGATATACCATAGGATATACCATGCAGGATACACCACAGGATATACCATGGAGGATATACCAGGCAGGATACACCACAGGATATACCATGGAGGATATACCACAGGATATACCATAGGATATACCATGCAGGATATACCATAGGATATACCATGCAGGATACACCACAGGATATACCATGGAGGATATACCAGGCAGGATACACCACAGGATATACCATGGAGGATACACCACGCAGGATATACCATGGAGGATACACCACGCAGGATATACCATAGGATATACCATGCAGGATACACCACAGGATATACCATGGAGGATATACCAGGCAGGATACACCACAGGATATACCACAGGATATACCACGCAGGATAAACCACGCAGGATACACCACGCAGGATACACCACGCAGGATATACCATAGGATACACCAAGCAGGATACACCACGCAGGATACACAATGCATGATATACAACGCAGGATACACCACGCAGGATACACCACGCAGGATACACCACGCATGATATACAACGCAGGATATACCAGGCAGGATATACCACGCAGAATATACCATAGGATATACCACGCAAGATACACCACGCAGGATATACCACGCAGGATACACCACGCAGGATACACCACGCAGGATACACCACGCAGGATACACCACGCAGGATACACCACGCAGGATATACCACAGGATATACCACAGGATATACCATGCAGGATACACCACAGGATATACCATGGAGGATATACCAGGCAGGATATACCACAGGATATACCACGCAGGATATACCACACAGGATATACCACGCAGGATACACCATGCAGGATACACCACAGGATATACCACAGGATACACCACAGGATATAACCATGCAGGATACACCACGCAGGACATACCACAGGATATACCATGCAGGATATACCACAAGATATACCACGCAGGATACACCACGCAGGATATACCATGGAGGATATACCACGCAGGATATACCACAGGATATACCACAGGATATACCATGCAGGATACACCACAGGATATACCATGGAGGATATACCAGGCAGGATATACCACAGGATATACCACGCAGGATATACCACACAGGATATACCACGCAGGATACACCACGCAGGATACACCACGCAGGATACACCACAGGATATACCACAGGATACACCACAGGATATACCACGCAGGATATACCACGCAGGATACACCACAGGATATACCACGCAGAATATACCACGCAGGATACACCACGCAGGATACACCACAGGATACACCACAGGATACACCACAGGATACACCACAGGATACACCACAGGATATACCATGCAGGATATACCACAAGATACACCACGCAGGATATACCACAGGATATACCACACAGGATATACCACAGGATATACAGGTCCTTCTCAAAAAATTAGCATATTGTGATAAAGTTCATTATTTTCCATAATGTAATGATAAAAATTAAACTTTCATATATTTTAGATTCATTGCACACCAACTGAAATATGTCAGGTCTTTTATTGTTTTAATACTGATTATTTTGGCATACAGCTCATGAAAACCCAAAATTCCTGTCTCAAAAAATTAGCATATTTCATCCGACCAATAAAAGAAGTGTTTTTAATACAACAACAAAAAAAGTCAACCTTCAAATAATTATGTTCAGTTATGCACTCAATAGTCAATACTTGGTCGGGAATCCTTTTGCAGAAAGGACTGCTTCAATGCGGCGTGGCATGGAGGCAATCAGCCTGTGGCACTGCTGAGGTGTTATGGAGGCCCAGGATGCTTCGATAGCGGCCTTAAGCTCATCCAGAGTGTTGGGTCTTGCGTCTCTCAACTTTCTCTTCACAATATCCCACAGATTCTCTATGGGGTTCAGGTCAGGAGAGCTGGCAGGCCAATTGAGCACAGTAATACCATGGTCAGTAAACCATTTACCAGTGGTTCATCTTACCAGTGGTGAAATCATCTTCATAAAGCTTTTCAGCAGATGGAAGCATGAAGTGCTCCAAAATCTCCTGATAGCTAGCTGCATTGACCCTGCCCTTGATAAAGCACAGGGCACCAACACCAGCAGCTGACATGGCACCCCAGACCATCACTGACTGTGGGTACTTGACACTGGACTACAGGCATTTTGGCATTTCCTTCTCCCCAGTCTTCCTCCAGACTCTGGCACCTTGATTTCCGAATGACATGCAAAACTGAGCAACAGTCCAGTGCTGCTTCTCTGTAGCCCAGGTCAGGCGCTTCTGCCGCTGTTTCTGGTTCAAAAGTGGCTTGACCTGGGGAATGCGGCGCCTGTAGCCCATGTCCTGCACACGCCTGTGCACGGTGGCTCTGGATGTTTCTACTCCAGACTCAGTCCACTGCTTCCGCAGGTCCCCCAAGCTCTGGAATCGGTCCTTCTCCACAATCTTCCTCAGGGTCCGGTCACCTTCTCGTTGTGCAGCGTTTTTTGCCACACTTTTTCCTTCCCACAGACTTCCCACTGAGGTGCCTTGATACAGCACTCTGGGAACAGCCTATTTGTTCAGAAATTTCTTTCTGTCTTACCCTCTTGCTTGAGGGTGTCAATGATGGCCTTCTGGACAGCAGTCAGGTCGGCAGTCTTACCCATGATTGCAGTTTTGAGTAATGAAACAGGCTGGGAGTTTTTAAAAGCCTTAGGAATCTTTTGCAGGTGTTTAGAGTTAATTAGTTGATTCAGATGATTAGGTTAATAGCTCGTTTAGAGACCCTTTTTATGATATGCTAATTTTTTGAGACAGGAATTTTGGGTTTTCATGAGCTGTATGCCAAAATCATCAGTATTAAAACAATAAAAGACCTGAAATATTTCAGTTGGTGTGCAATGAATCTAAAATATATGAAAGTTTAATTTTTATCATTACATTATGGAAAATAATGAACTATCACAATATGCTAATTTTTTTAGAAGGACCTGTACCATGCAGGATACACCACGCAGGATACACCACGCAGGATACACCACGCAGGATATACCACGCAGGATATACCGCAGGATATACCACGCAGGATACACCACGCAGGATATACCATAGGATATACCACAGGATATACCACGCAGGATACACCATGCAGGATATACCACAGGATATACCACGCAGGATACACCACAGGATATACCACGCAGGATATACCACACAGGATACACCACGCAGGATATACCACGCAGGATATACCGCAGGATATACCACGCAGGATACACCACGCAGGATATACCATAGGATATACCACAGGATATACCACGCAGGATACACCACAGGATATACCACAGGATATACCACGCAGGATATACCACGCAGGATATACCACAGGATATACCACGCAGGATACACCACGCAGGATACACCACGCAGGATATACCATAGGATATACCACAGGATATACCACGCAGGATACACCATGCAGGATACACCACAGGATATACCATGCAGGATATACCATAGGATATACCACGCAGGATACACCACAGGATATACCATGCAGGATATACCACAGGATATACCACACAGGATATACCACAGGATATACCACAGGATATACCACGCAGGATACACCACAGGATATACCACAGGATATTCCACGCAGGATATACGACAGGATATACCACAGGATATACCACGCAGGATACACCACAGGATATACCACAGGATATTCCACGCAGGATATACGACAGGATATACCACAGGATATACCACGCAGGATACACCACAGGATATACCACAGGATATTCCATGCAGGATATACCACAGGATATACCACGCAGGATATACCACGGTAAAACTGTTTTAAACGCATTTCCTTTGCATTCCTTATGAAATCATCAAATGATGCTTGACCTTCTTTAGAAGTACAACCGTTTTCTCCGATATTTTAGCGGCGTTTGTGTGTGTGTGTGTGCACCTGCTGGGGAAGTACGAGCACATGGTGATGAGCATGTTGAGTGTGAGAGTGTGTGTGTGTGTGTGTGTGTGTGTGTGTGTGTGTGTGTGTGAGTGTGAGTGTGTGTGTGTGTGTATGTGTGTGTGTGTGTGTGTGTGTGTGTGTGTGTGTGTGTATGTGTGTGTGTGTGTGTGTGTGTGTGTGTGTGCACCTGCTGGGGAAGTACGAGCACATGGTGAGTGTGTGTGTGTTTGTGTGTGTGCACCTGCTGGGGAAGTAGGAGCACATGGTGATGAGCATGTTGTGTGTGTGTGTGTGTGTGTGTGTGTGTGTGTGCACCTGCTGGGGAAGTACGAGCACATGGTGATGAGCATGTTGTGTGTGTGTGTGTGTGTGTGTGCACCTGCTGGGGAAGTACGAGCACATGGTGATGAGCATGTTGTGTGTGTGTGTGTGTGTGTGTGTACCTGCTGGGGAAGTACGAGCACATGGTGATGAGCATGTTGAGTGTGAGAGTGGCCAGGTCGCTCTCGTTCATCACGGGCGTCCCCGAGGCCATCAGGCTCCACTTCAGCTGCGGGACGGCCTGTAGGGGGCGCCACCCCTCCATGCCCTGCGCCCAGCAGCGGGTCTTAGCCGTCAGCTCGCCCGTGCGCCAGAACGCCTGCATCTGCGGGTCACAGGTCAGAGGTCAGGGGTCAGGGGTCAGCAGGTCCTCACACACTCTCCTGAGAGATACAGCACCTCCTCGTAGCTGAACGGGCCTCTCCTCTCCTTATCTGCGTTCCCGAAGTACCACTCCTTCTCACTCTCTCGCTTCATATCTGGAGAAGCCTCCAACACGTTACTCTGGAACACAGTATCAGAATACAGTAAAACAGTGTAATATTACTCCAGTGTAAATCATCTGTTTTCTATGTGAATATACAGTAAAGTGTAATTTATTCCTGTGATCAAAGCTGAACTTTCAGCATCATTACTCCAGTCTTCAGTGTCACATGATCCTTCAGAAATCACTCTAATATGAGGATCTGATGCTCAAGAAACAGTTATGATTATTATCAGTGTTGAAAACAGTCGTGCTGCTTCATATTTCTGTGGAAACCGTCATACATTTTATTTTTTGATAAAATTCGTAAAAAAAATAAATGTTACTGCCTACTAGTGTATATTGAGCCTGTTTGAACACACACACACACCACACACACTCTCACACACACACACCTGCAGGGGTACGGTGGCTCTGTTGGTGTGGAGGTGAGCGAGCGTCAGCAGGTCCACTAATATACGCACTCCGTTCGAGTCCATGATATCCTTCACATTTTTCTGTCAGAACAGAAGCAGAGAAATTATATTCACATATCATATCATATCTCATATTCCCTCCAGCTCTCCGCTGACACACAACTACACCGGCTTATACATTACTAGAGGTCAAAAGTTTGTTTTTGTTGGTGAAATGACGCCACAACTGTGGGACAGCTGTTTAATTTCAGAATTAATAAATAGAAACTTTAATAGTTTTTTTATAATTATTTCACTCGTTTAGATTAATATAGTTTGCAGTAATGTAATACTTCATATGTTCACTATGGGTTTTCAATGCTTGAGATTAAAATGTTGGGTCTGAAGGTTAAAATGATAAAATCTATATAAGCAAAATAAATAATGTATGCATGAGAAACAGTTTCCAAGACAAGTTTCCTTCATATAACAAAAGGAAAGAAGTTGATATCAACCCTTGTGAAACTAAAGAAACACCCATAAAAATAAAATAAAACATATATATACACACACATATGTGTTTGTTACGGGTATGTAATGTATGTATGTATAGCTTTGTGATGAAGTGACACCAAGGCCTGACATGTTCCTCACCTTGTTGAGAATGAGTTTGTTGAGGAACAGGATGAGTCTGTCTCTCTCCAGCTTGTCTGTACACTGGAGATTCACAGGAGAAGAGAGAGGACACACACACACTGAATCAGGCGACGTTTGACTGACACAGTTCACCATCGTTCAGAACAGAACATTACACACACTGAACCCTGACCCAGTCCAGCAGAACATTACACACACTAAAGCCCTGAGCACTGACCCGGTCCAGCATGCCCACGATGTACTTGGTGTCTGCGAAGGGCCCGATCTCCTCAGAGCACTTGCTGTAGACGATGGCGAGCGCCTGCAGACACAGACACTTCATGCCCACTTTAGGCGTCAGCAGGAACCGGTGATACAGCTCGTTGAAGAACTCGTACCTGGACACAGACATCAGGACACAGACATCAGGACACAGACATCAGGACACAGACATCAGGACACAGACATCAGGACACAGACATCAGGACACAGACATCAGGACACAGACATCAGGACACAGACATCAGGACACAGACATCAGGACACAGACATCAGGACACAGACATCAGGGCACAGACATCAGGGCACAGACATCAGGGCACAGACATCAGGGCACAGACATCAGGGCACAGACATCAGGGCACAGACATCAGGACACAGACATCAGGGCACAGACATCAGGGCACAGACATCAGGGCACAGACATCAGGGCACAGACATCAGGGCACAGACATCAGGGCACAGACATCAGGGCACAGACATCAGGGCACAGACATCAGGGCACAGACATCAGGGCACAGACATCAGGGCACAGACATCAGGACACAGACATCAGGGCACAGACATCAGGGCACAGACATCAGGACACAGACATCAGGACACAGACATCAGGGCACAGACATCAGGGCACAGACATCAGGGCACAGACATCAGGGCACAGACATCAGGGCACAGACATCAGGGCACAGACATCAGGGCACAGACATCAGGGCACAGACATCAGGGCACAGACATCAGGGCACAGACATCAGGGCACAGACATCAGGGCACAGACATCAGGACACAGACATCAGGACACAGACATCAGGGCACAGACATCAGGGCACAGACATCAGGGCACAGACATCAGGGCACAGACATCAGGGCACAGACATCAGGACACAGACATCAGG
This sequence comes from Rhinichthys osculus, assembly GCA_029959095.1. Lineage (NCBI taxonomy): Eukaryota > Metazoa > Chordata > Actinopteri > Cypriniformes > Leuciscidae > Rhinichthys > Rhinichthys osculus. The sequence goes on from JARWKJ010000023.1 coordinate 31,592,863, forward strand.
ACACAGACATCAGGGCACAGACATCAGGGCACAGACATCAGGGCACAGACATCAGGGCACAGACATCAGGACACAGACATCAGGGCACAGACATCAGGGCACAGACATCAGGGCACAGACATCAGGACACAGACATCAGGACACAGACATCAGGACACAGACATCAGGGCACAGACATCAGGACACAGACATCAGGGCACAGACATCAGGACACAGACATCAGGACACAGACATCAGGGCACAGACATCAGGGCACAGACATCAGGGCACAGACATCAGGACACAGACATCAGGACACAGACATCAGGGCACAGACATCAGGACACAGACATCAGGGCACAGACATCAGGGCACAGACATCAGGGCACAGACATCAGGGCACAGACATCAGGACACAGACATCAGGGCACAGACATCAGGGCACAGACATCAGGGCACAGACATCAGGGCACAGACATCAGGGCACAGACATCAGGACACAGACATCAGGGCACAGACATCAGGGCACAGACATCAGGGCACAGACATCAGGGCACAGACATCAGGGCACAGACATCAGGGCACAGACATCAGGACACAGACATCAGGACACAGACATCAGGACACAGACATCAGGACACAGACATCAGGGCACAGACATCAGGGCACAGACATCAGGGCACAGACATCAGGGCACAGACATCAGGGCACAGACATCAGGGCACAGACATCAGGACACAGACATCAGGGCACAGACATCAGGGCACAGACATCAGGGCACAGACATCAGGGCACAGACATCAGGGCACAGACATCAGGGCACAGACATCAGGGCACAGACATCAGGGCACAGACATCAGGACACAGACATCAGGGCACAGACATCAGGGCACAGACATCAGGACACAGACATCAGGGCACAGACATCAGGGCACAGACATCAGGGCACAGACATCAGGGCACAGACATCAGGGCACAGACATCAGGACACAGACATCAGGGCACAGACATCAGGGCACAGACATCAGGACACAGACATCAGGGCACAGACATCAGGGCACAGACATCAGGGCACAGACATCAGGACACAGACATCAGGACACAGACATCAGGACACAGACATCAGGGCACAGACATCAGGGCACAGACATCAGGACACAGACATCAGGGCACAGACATCAGGACACAGACATCAGGGCACAGACATCAGGACACAGACATCAGGACACAGACATCAGGACACAGACATCAGGACACAGACATCAGGACACAGACATCAGGGCACAGACATCAGGGCACAGACATCAGGGCACAGACATCAGGACACAGACATCAGGACACAGACATCAGGACACAGACATCAGGGCACAGACATCAGGACACAGACATCAGGACACAGACATCAGGGCACAGACATCAGGGCACAGACATCAGGGCACAGACATCAGGACACAGACATCAGGACACAGACATCAGGGCACAGACATCAGGGCACAGACATCAGGACACAGACATCAGGACACAGACATCAGGACACAGACATCAGGACACAGACATCAGGACACAGACATCAGGACACAGACATCAGGACACAGACATCAGGGCACAGACATCAGGACACAGACATCAGGGCACAGACATCAGGACACAGACATCAGGGCACAGACATCAGGACACAGACATCAGGACACAGACATCAGGACACAGACATCAGGACACAGACATCAGGGCACAGACATCAGGACACAGACATCAGGACACAGACATCAGGGCACAGACATCAGGACACAGACATCAGGACACAGACATCAGGACACAGACATCAGGGCACAGACATCAGGACACAGACATCAGGACACAGACATCAGGACACAGACATCAGGGCACAGACATCAGGACACAGACATCAGGGCACAGACATCAGGACACAGACATCAGGGCACAGACATCAGGACACAGACATCAGGGCACAGACATCAGGGCACAGACATCAGGGCACAGACATCAGGGCACAGACATCAGGGCACAGACATCAGGGCACAGACATCAGGACACAGACATCAGGGCACAGACATCAGGACACAGACATCAGGGCACAGACATCAGGACACAGACATCAGGGCACAGACATCAGGGCACAGACATCAGGGCACAGACATCAGGACACAGACATCAGGGCACAGACATCAGGGCACAGACATCAGGGCACAGACATCAGGGCACAGACATCAGGGCACAGACATCAGGGCACAGACATCAGGGCACAGACATCAGGGCACAGACATCATTACAGCAGAGCCGCAGTGCAGAAGCAGTGTGACTGATATATATTAATATATGATATCACACTACTTAATTTAAAGATCAAGTTTATGTGTATGTGTGTGTATTTATATATACAAAATAATTATAGAATATGTGCTAAATTAGATTACATTAATTAGAAAATGAATATGAAAAATTTTAGATGGCAAAATAAAAGTCCTGCTTCCGACACCTAAGCCGAACTGACCCACTCCGGGCCGAGGTGCTGCTCAACACCAGCGATATATGAGTGGACCTCTAGTGAAGAAGAGTTCAGAACCGTACGATCTCTTGATGGCGCCGGACTCGTCGCTCTCGTCCTCCTCCAGCAGCAGACGCAGGTAATAATCCCCGATCCGGATCTCGTCAGACAGGCACTCGTACTTCACCTGAACACAGATGCGCAGGGTTAGACACTAGCGTGCAGCGCTGCAGCGACTCGAGTGTGCGGAGGCGGGGCGGACCTCGAACTCCTGGTGGTTCCAGGCGATGACGCTGGCGCTGCCCAGCTCGCGGTCCACACTGAAGCAGCGCATCTCCCCCTCCAGCGCGTCACGCAGCTCCTCACGCGTCTTCAGGTTCCAGATGAGGTTCGAGCGCGCGTGATCCTGCTGAAACCTGCACACACACACACAGGGACACACTGAAACCTGCACACACACACACAGGGACACACTGAAACCTGCACACACACACAGGGACACACTGAAACCTGCACACACACACAGGGACACACTGAAACCTGCACACACACAGGGACACACTGAAACCTGCACACACACACACACAGGGACACACTGAAACCTGCACACACACACAGGGACACACTGAAACCTGCACACACACACACACAGGGACACACTGAAACCTGCACACACACACAGGGACACACTGAAACCTGCACACACACACAGGGACACACTGAAACCTGTACACACACACACACAGGGACACACTGAAACCTGCACACACACACAGGGACACACTGAAACCTGCACACACACACACAGACACACTGAAACCTGCACACACACACAGGGACACACTGAAACCTGCACACACACACAGACACACTGAAACCTGCACACACACACAGGGACACACTGAAACCTACACACACACACACAGGGACACACTGAAACCTGCACACACACACAGGGACACACTGAAACCTGCACACACACACACAGGGACACACTGAAACCTGCACACACACACACAGGGACACACACTGAAACCTGCACACACACACACAGGGACACACTGAAACCTGCACACACACACAGGGACACACTGAAACCTGCACACACACACACAGGGACACACTGAAACCTGCACACACACACACAGGGACACACTGAAACCTGCACACACACACACAGGGACACACTGAAACCTGCACACACACACACAGGGACACACTGAAACCTGCACACACACACACAGGGACACACTGAAACCTGCACACACACACACAGGGACACACTGAAACCTGCACACACACACAGGGACACACTGAAACCTGCACACACACACAGGGACACACTGAAACCTGCACACACACACACAGGGACACACTGAAACCTACACACACACACAGGGACACACTGAAACCTGCTAACACACACACAGGGACACACACTGAAACCTGCACACACACACACAGGGACACACTGAAACCTGCACACACACACACAGGGACACACTGAAACCTGCACACACACACACAGGGACACACTGAAACCTGCACACACACACACAGGGACACACTGAAACCTGCACACACACACACAGGGACACACTGAAACCTGCACACACACACACAGGGACACACTGAAACCTGCACACACACACACAGGGACACACTGAAACCTGCAGACACACACACAGGGACACACTGAAACCTGCACACACACACACACACACACACACACACACACACTGAAACCTGCACACACACACACACACACCGAAACCTGCACACACACACACACACACACTGAAACCTGCACACACACACACACACACACTCTCTCTCTCTCCCTCTCTCTCTCTCTCTCTCTCTCTCTCACACACACACACACACACAAAAACTGCTGTTTTAAAGCATCTGTTGCATAAAGTGCTGTATAAATCACATTAATCACATTAAATCTGTATAAATAAACATGACTGAAGATCTGAATCTCAGAGCGGATCAAACATCCACATCTCTGTGATCTGATGCTCTCTGAGCCGCTGTTCTCTCAGTGTTGTGTGTTCGTTTCGTTACAGAGAGGAAAGTGCAGCACATATTCATCTAAACGCCGCTGATTAGCATCGCGATGATCTCCGCTAACAGTTCATCACTGAAACGTCTTTTGAGCTCTGAGAGGAGAGGAGTTCGCAGTGGGAGCATCAGGGCTGATGTACCTGTAGTAGAACAGCTCCCAGTTGGACTCGATCTTGATCCGCTGCCGCCTCTTCCTCAGGATCACCGGCTTCTGGTTGGCGTTCTACAATCAGTGCCAGAGTTACTGCAGTGGCGCAACGTGTGTTTATAAGACAACGACTACATGTAATCACAGACACAGGGGTGTGAGGGTAATGCAGACACTAGAGCGGTGAAAGCACATGATATGAAGTTATGATCCGGCTATAAACACGGATGTAATACAGCGCATGTGTAACAGCAGAATAAACCCATGTGACATGAGGAGGGGAGGGTCTAACAGAGGCGGAGCTCTCTGATTGGATAATGCTACTCACCAGGTTATTCCTGTCCTGCTGCATTGATTGACAGCAGAAACCACAATAAGAGCCGGTGGGGGGGCAGAGATAAGAGAGGTTATTGGTCCTGAGGTCAACCAATCACACTGCTGTTCATAACGAACGTTTCAATCTCAACAAGGCAAATGCATGAAGGTGTGTGATTGGATGCTCAAGAGCGGAGACATTATGATCAGCACATGCTTCCCATCAGCGGCATCATCACGGCCAGCACCATCGCTCCCGGGAGTAACGCGGAGATTAGAGGACTTCATTAATGCAAGACGGTGCTTTTAGTCCAGTTCAACACTCAGAGCCGATGAAGCTGGGGTGTTACCGGACGCAGTACACTGTTATCATGCGGCTTATTGTTAAACAACAGAATTATTCATCTATCATGCACATTTACCCAGATCACATCTGCCTCGTCTAACGCTCACTTAAACTTAAAGGGGTCATATAATGGTACACAACCATCATATAATGATAAAAATCCATCGAGTGTTTTTGTTTTAATCTCCTTATATGTTTTCCCCTGCCTCAAATCCAGCCGTTCGAGCCTGTGACGTCACAGACGCCCCTCCCACGATTGTTGATTGACGGGAGCGTTTCAACACAGACCCGCCCTCGCTCGTGAGAGCTGTCAATCATAGTCTGCGCGGACCGGCGCGCTCATTGTTGATATGCTGGAGCACTGTCTATGAGCAGAATGGCTCTAAGCGATTGTGGTGTTCTGTTCTTGGGTGTAATAACGAACACAGTCATTTTAATGTTCCTAAACCCGAACCGCTGAAGACGCAGTGGCTGAGTTTGTTTTCGAAGGGAATATTCCCCACGAGCAACGTCAATGCTCTCATGTTTGCGCGAATCATTTCACACACCAGACTGCTTTATAAACGAGGGTCAGTGTAAAGCTGGTTTTGCTAAGAAGCTGCTCCTGAATAAAGGATCGGTACCAGCTATTCGTGTTCCTGCTGAATCTCCAGAAGAACTGAAGTGAGTGTAACGTTTTATTAAACTTTATATTAATATATTAATCTTTGCAAATCGCTAACTGCACGCTTCACGATGAATGCGGCTAAGGTTTACACTCAGGGTACATTACGGCATGTTTTCTATGTACGACGTTCTCAATATAATTCATAATCCCACGTTTATAATGAACAACGCGTTATGGTTATTGTGTTACAAACGGTGTACACACAGAACAGAGAGGCGGAGTCAGCAGAGCTCATGATCATTTAAAGGCATATGCACTGAAACGGCGTGCTGAAAACAGAGCTGTTTTTGACCAGGTAAAATAAGTGTTTTCTTACAATACTAATGAGAATTTTTAATTAAAGTATATTACAAACTTTTAATTTAGACCCTAAAGAATCATATTAGCTTGTATAAAAATGGCATTATATGACCCCTTTAATCTTTATAAACACTAATAATGTTAATTATTTTTATTTTATATTGATTTGACTTTTTGGTATTAGCTAGAACTTAATCAGATTTTAAATCAGTGCATCTGTAATTTTTTGAACAGTTTTTTCCCTGTGAAATTCTGCACATGAATCAGACACAGAAAGGCACAGTTGACAGATGTTAGTCGGCCAATCAGAACCACAGCAATCCATGTCAGGAAGTGTGCGAAGGTGTGAGCGCTAATTATTAATCACCCATTCCAGAGCCGGAAGAGCAGAAGATTACAGACAGAAAACCCACGGAGTCGGTGCTCTACATCTCAGAGAAATGAAGAACCAGAGTCCAAGATGGAGAAGCCCAGCCTTGTGCAGTGGACATGCCTAGCGTTCACAACAGCCCAGAGGTCAGAGGTCAGAGGTCACTCACCTCCTTCTGAGCGATGCCCATCTTGTCTCTCCAGTGCACCAGCACGAGGTCCGCCTTCTCCTTGGCGAACTTCTCCACCTCTTTCGCAGCCTTACCTGCCAGCCGCTGCCACTCGGGCACCTTGTTCCTCCCGAACTGGTCCTGCAGACACAGGCACTCATGCTCGTATAGCACTAACAGGATATTTGAGAAGAACAGCTGTTCATCGTTATACCGATCATTATCATTGATCATTATACCGTGGCAATCTTGACATTGTCCCGTATGTGCATCCTGTCCACGTCCTTCTCCGGCACGGGGTCGGGGCTGTCCAGATACGCCAGCAGGCCCGTGGGCTGAGCACACACAGAGGTCAAGCTTCTGGCACACTTTCACAAGAAACTATTCACTGTACACACTAGGGCTGACAAAATGGCTGAAAAGACCAAATATTTCTCAAATATTAGCAAAATTCGAATTCTATCTTAAAGATTACATATTACGCCCCTTTTCACAAGATGTAATATAAATCTATTGCATCCCCAGAATGTGTGTGTGAAATATCAGCGCAGAATCTCCCCAGATCATTTATTATAGCTTGTCAAATTTGCCCCTTTTTGGGTGTGAGCAAACGGGTTTTTTTGTGTGTGTGTCGCTTTAAATGCAAATGAGCTTTACACAGTTACTGGGTTTCAGTGTTCACGTTTTCTATGTCGGTAGAAGCAGCAGGGACTCGATTACAGCACTTACACACTGAAGAAGTCAGATTTTCCTGATTTGACCCCTTTAATGTGAGAGGATAAGAGTGCTGTATTGTCTCCTGTGTCCACAAGAGGGCTCAAGCGAGCGCAATAAGCAAATATAAACCGAAAACTATCGCATCTTTTATTGAAATGACATTCACTTTTTAAAAAGGTTTAACTTTTGAAACAATTGTTCTTGAAGTCGCCATGAAGCGAAGTTGCGATTGTCCTTTTTCCCCTATTGTGACGTATATCCGAGTGAAATAGCATCTGAAATGATAAAAAAAAATGTAGGGCGGGGCTTGATTTCATCCATCAGGAATTGATTGGATCGTTGGAAGTTAGGCGTTGCTAACAAAATGGAGGCAGATCTGAATGGCAGTTTGCACTCGGTTGTGGGATTCCTCTCCACGGACTCAGCGGACGCTCGACGGCAGCGGCGACATCCAGGACAATCAGCTAAAGCTAAAGCTTACGGACGCAATCAGCCCATATTTATTCAAACCACACGCAGAAACGATAGCCCCGCAATCTGTATTGTAAAAAGCGCTATATAGTTGACTTGACAATAGCTGCCATTCAGAAACACTTCTACTCACTACATCTACATATTGTTCATCAAAAACACCAGACGCTCTTGATCTGAGCGAGTGCTGAGCGCTTTCTGTTGACTGTTTCAGCCAATGAACACACACTCACACACACTCAGCTCTGACCGATGGTTTGGTCAAGTGTGTCGTTGCACCATCTTTGCCTCCAACTGAGAGGGTTTTGTCAGCAGGAAGAACCTTTTACTGCCATTTTTCTCACATTAGCAACTGCGCTGTACTGGATAAGCTAACAGAAACACACCGCATCAGTGACGTCATCATCATGTCTCGCGCGCCTCTCGACACACCAACAATTCAAATGCACTTTTTTTGCATTCTAATGTGCAGGTTTCTTTAAATTCGACGACTATTCGAATTGTTATTTGACAGCCCTAGTAGACACTCGTGCGGCTCACCAGAATCCTCTTCAGGAGGTTCAAGGCAATGGGGTTTTCTGCCGTCCACAAGCCCACCAGATGTCGACTCAGCTGTCTGTGAGAGAAAGGGGATTATCAGTGTAAGAGGTCTGTGATGTCCTGTAGTGTAACTGTGATGTCCTGCAGTGTAACTGTGATGTCCTGCAGTGTAACTGTGATGTCCTGTAGTGTAACTGTGATGTCCTGCAGTGTAACTGTGATGTCCTGTAGTGTAACTGTGATGTCCTATAGTGTAACTGTGATGTCCTGTAGTGTAACTGTGATGTCCTGCAGTGTAACTGTGATGTCCTGTAGTGTAACTGTGATGTCCTGCAGTGTAACTGTGATGTCCTGCAGTGTAACTGTGATGTCCTGTAGTGTAACTGTGATGTCCTGCAGTGTAACTGTGATGTCCTGCAGTGTAACTGTGATGTCCTGTAGTGTAACTGTGATGTCCTGCAGTGTAACTGTGATGTCCTGTAGTGTAACTGTGATGTCCTGTAGTGTAAGAGGTCTGTGATGTCCTGCAGTGTAACTGTGATGTCCTGCAGTGTAACTGTGATGTCCTGTAGTGTAACTGTGATGTCCTGCAGTGTAACTGTGATGTCCTGCAGTGTAACTGTGATGTCCTGTAGTGTAACTGTGATGTCTGATGTCCTGCAGTGTAACTGTGATGTCCTGCAGTGTAAGAGGTCTGTGATGTCCTGTAGTGTAAGAGGTCTGTGATGTCCTGTAGTGTAACTGTGATGTCCTGCAGTGTAACTGTGATGTCCTGTAGTGTAACTGTGATGTCCTGCAGTGTAAGAGGTCTGTGATGTCCTGTAGTGTAAGAGGTCTGTGATGTCCTGCAGTGTAACTGTGATGTCCTGCAGTGTAACTGTGATGTCCTGTAGTGTAACTGTGATGTCCTGCAGTGTAACTGTGATGTCCTGCAGTGTAACTGTGATGTCCTGCAGTGTAACTGTGATGTCCTGCAGTGTAACTGTGATGTCTTGTAGTGTAACTGTGATGTCCTGTAGTGTAACTGTGATGTCTTGTAGTGTAACTGTGATGTCCTGTAGTGTAACTGTGATGTCCTGCAGTGTAACTGTGATGTCCTGCAGTGTAACTGTGATGTCCTGTAGTGTAACTGTGATGTCCTGCAGTGTAACTGTGATGTCCTGTAGTGTAACTGTGATGTCCTGCAGTGTAACTGTGATGTCCTGTAGTGTACCTGTGATGTCCTGTAGTGTAACTGTGATGTCCTGCAGTGTAACTGTGAAGTCCTGTAGTGTAACTGTGATGTCCTGCAGTGTAACTGTGATGTCCTGCAGTGTAACTGTGATGTCCTGTAGTGTAACTGTGATGTCCTGCAGTGTAACTGTGATGTCCTGTAGTGTAACTGTGATGTCCTGTAGTGTAAGAGGTCTGTGATGTCCTGTAGTGTAACTGTGATGTCCTGCAGTGTAACTGTGATGTCCTGCAGTGTAACTGTGATGTCCTGTAGTGTAACTGTGATGTCCTGCAGTGTAAGAGGTCTGTGATGTCCTGTAGTGTAAGAGGTCTGTGATGTCCTGCAGTGTAACTGTGATGTCCTGCAGTGTAACTGTGATGTCCTGTAGTGTAACTGTGATGTCCTGCAGTGTAACTGTGATGTCCTTCAGTGTAACTGTGATGTCCTTCAGTGTAACTGTGATGTCCTGTAGTGTAACTGTGATGTCCTGCAGTGTAACTGTGATGTCCTGCAGTGTAACTGTGATGTCCTGTAGTGTACCTGTGATGTCCTGTAGTGTAACTGTGATGTCCTGCAGTGTAACTGTGATGTCCTGTAGTGTAACTGTGATGTCCTGCAGTGTAACTGTGATGTCCTGCAGTGTAACTGTGATGTCCTGTAGTGTAACTGTGATGTCCTGCAGTGTAACTGTGATGTCCTGTAGTGTAACTTTGATGTCCTGTAGTGTAAGAGGTCTGTGATGTCCTGTAGTGTAAGAGGTCTGTGATGTCCTGCAGTGTAACTGTGATGTCCTGTAGTGTAACTGTGATGTCCTGTAGTGTAACTGTGATGTCCTGCAGTGTAACTGTGATGTCCTGTAGTGTAACTGTGATGTCCTGCAGTGTAACTGTGATGTCCTGCAGTGTAACTGTGATGTCCTGTAGTGTAACTGTGATGTCCTGCAGTGTAACTGTGATGTCCTGTAGTGTAACTGTGATGTCCTGCAGTGTAACTGTGATGTCCTGTAGTGTAAGAGGTCTGTGATGTCCTGCAGTGTAACTGTGATGTCCTGCAGTGTAACTGTGATGTCCTGTAGTGTAACTGTGATGTCCTGCAGTGTAACTGTGATGTCCTGTAGTGTAACTGTGATGTCCTGCAGTGTAAGAGGTCTGTGATGTCCTGTAGTGTAAGAGGTCTGTGATGTCCTGCAGTGTAACTGTGATGTCCTGTAGTGTAACTGTGATGTCCTGCAGTGTAAGAGGTCTGTGATGTCCTGTAGTGTAAGAGGTCTGTGATGTCCTGTAGTGTAACTGTGATGTCCTGCAGTGTAACTGTGATGTCCTGTAGTGTAACTGTGATGTCCTGTAGTGTAACTGTGATGTCCTGCAGTGTAACTGTGATGTCCTGCAGTGTAACTGTGATGTCTTGTAGTGTAACTGTGATGTCCTGCAGTGTAACTGTGATGTCCTGCAGTGTAACTGTGATGTCCTGCAGTGTAACTGTGATGTCCTGCAGTGTAACTGTGATGTCTTGTAGTGTAACTGTGATGTCCTGCAGTGTAACTATGATGTCCTGTAGTGTAAGAGGTCTGTGATGTCCTGCAGTGTAACTGTGATGTCCTGCAGTGTAACTGTGATGTCCTGCAGTGTAACTGTGATGTCCTGCAGTGTAACTGTGATGTCCTGTAGTGTAACTGTGATGTCCTGCAGTGTAACTGTGATGTCTTGTAGTGTAACTGTGATGTCCTGCAGTGTAACTATGATGTCCTGTAGTGTAAGAGGTCTGTGATGTCCTGCAGTGTAACTGATGTCTGATGTCCTGCAGTGTAACTGTGATGTCCTGTAGTGTAACTGTGATGTCCTGCAGTGTAACTGTGATGTCTTGTAGTGTAACTGTGATGTCCTGCAGTGTAACTGTGATGTCTGATGTCCTGCAGTGTAACTGTGATGTCCTGCAGTGTAAGAGGTCTGTGATGTCCTGCAGTGTAACTGTGATGTCTGATGTCCTGCAGTGTAACTGTGATGTCCTGTAGTGTAACTGTGATGTCCTGCAGTGTAACTGTGATGTCTTGTAGTGTAACTGTGATGTCCTGTAGTGTAACTGTGATGTCCTGCAGTGTAACTGTGATGTCCTGCAGTGTAAGAGGTCTGTGATGTCCTGCAGTGTAACTGTGATGTCTGATGTCCTGCAGTGTAACTGTGATGTCCTGTAGTGTAACTGTGATGTCCTGCAGTGTAACTGTGATGTCTTGTAGTGTAACTGTGATGTCCTGCAGTGTAACTGTGATGTCCTGTAGTGTAACTGTGATGTCCTGCAGTGTAAGAGGTCTGTGATGTCCTGCAGTGTAACTGTGATGTCTGATGTCCTGCAGTGTAACTGTGATGTCCTGCAGTGTAAGCGGTCTGTGATGTCCTGCAGTGTAACTGTGATGTCTGATGTCCTGCAGTGTAACTGTGATGTCCTGTAGTGTAACTGTGATGTCCTGCAGTGTAACTGTGATGTCCTGCAGTGTAACTGTGATGTCCTGCAGTGTAACTGTGATGTCCTGCAGTGTAACTGTGATGTCCTGTAGTGTAACTGTGATGTCCTGCAGTGTAACTGTGATGTCCTGCAGTGTAACTGTGATGTCCTGTAGTGTAACTGTGATGTCCTGCAGTGTAACTGTGATGTCCTGTAGTGTAACTGTGATGTCCTGTAGTGTAACTGTGATGTCCTGCAGTATAACTGTGATGTCCTGCAGTGTAACTGTGATGTCCTGCAGTGTAACTGTGATGTCCTGTAGTGTAACTGTGATGTCCTGTAGTGTAACTGTGATGTCCTGCAGTGTAACTGTGATGTCCTGTAGTGTAACTGTGATGTCCTGCAGTATAACTGTGATGTCCTGCAGTGTAACTGTGATGTCCTGCAGTGTAACTGTGATGTCCTGTAGTGTAACTGTGATGTCCTGCAGTGTAACTGTGATGTCCTGCAGTGTAACTGTGATGTCCTGTAGTGTAACTGTGATGTTCTGCAGTATAACTGTGATGTCCTGCAGTATAACTGTGATGTCTTGCAGTGTAACTGTGATGTCCTGTAGTGTAACTGTGATGTCCTGCAGTATAACTGTGATGTCCTGCAGTGTAACTGTGATGTCCTGTAGTGTAACTGTGATGTCCTGTAGTGTAACTGTGATGTCCTGCAGTATAACTGTGATGTCCTGCAGTGTAACTGTGATGTCCTGCAGTGTATCTGTGATGTCCTGCAGTGTAACTGTGATGTCCTGCAGTGTAACTGTGATGTCCTGCAGTGTAAGAGGTCAGTAATGGCCTGTAGTGTAACTGTGATGTCCTGCAGTATAACTGTGATGTCCTGCAGTGTAACTGTGATGTCCTGCAGTGTAACTGTGATGTCCTGCAGTGTAAGAGGTCAGTAATGGCCTGTAGTGGACTGTGATGAGCCTGACCTGTTGGTGAGCATCCGCTGGTCTGCGCTGACGGTGAACATGGAGGTGTGGAGGTGTCTGGGTAAAGCTCCTTCGCTCAGGGCCAGATCTTGCATCTTAGTGGCGATCTCCTTATCTCCTTCCTGACACATACACACACTTTAATAGACTTATAGGGAACACAGACAAACACGCGGCAGGAACTGCAGGTCTCACCTCAATGATGGCCTTCATGATCAGACCGGCTCCTTTCACGATGGCCATGGAGGGATGCTGTGGAGAAACACAAATATACACATCAAGGACGCATTAAATAGACCACAAGTGACAATAAATGCTGTTCTTTTGAACTTTCTATTCATCAAAGAATCCATAAAATGTATCAGTTTCCACAGAAATCTGAAGCAGCACAACTGTTTTCAAGACTGTTTTTACTGTATTTTTGATCAAATAAACACAGCTTTGAGCAGAAGAGACTCTTTCAGAAACATGAACACATCTTCTGAACCCTGAACTCTGAGCCGTAGAGACATTAGTGTATATGAAAGCTGCAGCTCCAGACCTGGAAGAGCTTGAAGAGCGTGCGCCCGTGTGACGCCGCCATCTCCAGCAACATGTCGAATTGCTGGCCCTCCGTGGTCTCGCTGTACGGCGCGCAGAGGGCAAAGGTCAGGAAGTCCAGCAGAGAGCTGATCACTAACGCCCCGGTGCCCTGATCCTGAGGACACACACACTGAGTCAAGCGCTCACTGACACACTCTCTCACTCTCCCTCTCTCACTCACACTGACACACTCTCACTCTCACTCTCACGCTCAGCATCTCTCACTCTCACGCTCACTCTCACTCTCACGCTCAGCATCTCTCACTCTCACGCTCAGCATCTCTCACGCTCACTCTCACGCTCACTCTCACGCTCACTCTCACGCTCACTCTCACACGCTCACTCTCACGCTCACTCTCACACGCTCACTCTCACACGCTCACACGCTCACTCTCACAGGCTCACTCTCACAGGCTCACTCTCACAGGCTCACTCTCACTCTCACGCTCACTCTCACGCTCACTCTCACTCTCACGCTCACTCTCACGCTCACTCTCACGCTCACTCTCACGCTCACTCTCACGCTCACTCTCACGCTCACTCTCACGCTCACGCTCACTCTCACGCTCACTCTCACGCTCACTCTCACGCTCACTCTCACGCTCACTCTCACGCTCACTCTCACTCTCACTCTCACTCTCACTCTCACGCTCACTCTCACACGCTCACTCTCACACGCTCACACGCTCACTCTAACACGCTCACTCACACGCTCACTCTCACACGCTCACTCTCACGCTCACGCTCTCTCACTCTCACTCTCACTCACTCTCACTCTCACTCTCACTCTCTCTCACTCACTCTCACACGCTCACTCTGACTCTCACGCTCACTCTGACTCTCACTCTCACTCTCACTCTCACTCTCACACTCACACTCACACTCACACTCACTCTCACTCTCACTCTCACACTCACACTCACACTCACACTCACACTCACGCTCACTCTCGCGCTCACTCTCACGCTCACTCTCACTCTCACGCTCACGCTCACGCTCACGCTCACTCTCACTCTCACTCTCACTCTCACACTCACACTCACACTCACACTCACACTCACTCCCTCTCTCACACACACGCTCATTCTTTCACACTCTCACACGCTCACTCTCACACGCTCACTCTCACACGCTCACTCTCACACACTCACTCTCACACCCTCACTCTCACACGCTCACTCTCACACGCTCACTCTCACACGCTCACTCTCACACGCTCACTCTCACACGCTCACTCTCACACGCTCAAACTCACACGCTCAAACTCACACGCTCAAACTCACACGCTCAAACTCACACGCTCAAACTCACACGCTCAAACTCACACGCTCAAACTCACACACTCACTCTCACTCTCTCTCTCTCTCTCACACACACACACACACTCTCAAACTCACACTCTCACACACTCACTCTCTCTCTCTCTCTCTCTCTCTCTCTCTCTCTCTCTCACTCACACACTCTCACTCACTCACACACACACGTGACACACCACATTGCTGATGAACTTCTCCAGCAGGTTCTCCAGGAACTTCTTTGAGGAGAGCAGAGAGGCCTTATTCAGCTGCTCCTGCCGCAGGTCGTAATCATCGTGCATCGGCTGCAGAAACACACACGTCATGATCTATCTGCGCATTAATGTCAATCTGTCACGCTATCATCATCATACTTACACACATCAGAGCACAGAGCATGTCTATGGCTGCGTGCGTTACACCGTTGTTGTTCCTCTTCAGCGCTTTTACAGTTTTTACTCCCAATTTCTCTCTAAACCTGCAACACAAAAATCAAGCAATTGACAAAAAAGACAAAAAAAATGTTACTCGCATATTTATAATATTATTTTTGTAAAATTATATATGGCCCAGAAAAATAAATAAATGAAGACAGATAGGTGGATAGATAGAAACACTATATTGCCAAAAGTTTTGTGACGTCTGCCTTTACATGCACATTAACTTTAATGACATCCCATTCCTGATCTGTAGGGTTTAATATGGATTTGCTCCACCCTTTGCAGCTATAACAGCTTCAAATCTTCTGGGAAGGCTTTCCACAAGGTTCCCAAGTGCGTTTATGAGAATTTTTTACCATTCTTCTAGAAGCGCATTAGTGAGGCACTGATGTTGGACAGAAGGCCTGGCTCACAGTCTCCGCTCTAATTCATTCCAAAGCTGTTCTATCGGGTTGAGCTCAGGACTCTGTGCAGCCAGTCCAGTTCCTCCACACCAAACTCCTCATCCATGTCTTTATGGACCTGCTTTGTGCACTGGAGCGCAGTCATGCTGGAACAGGAACATCCCCAAACTGTTTCCACAAAGTGGAGCATGAAATTCTAGAAGCATTAAGAATTAAGAGTTCCTTTCACTGGAACTAAGGGGCCAGCACCCCACGCTTTACTCAACTAAAGCACCCCACGCTTTACTCAACTGCACCCCACGCTTTACTCAACTGCACCCCACGCTTTACGCCACTGCACCCCACGCTTTACGCCACTGCACCCCACGCTTTACTCCACTGCACCCCACGCTTTACGCCACTGCACCCCACGCTTTACTCCACTGCACCCCACGCTTTACACCACTGCATCCCACGCTTTACTCCACTGCATCCCACGCTTTACTCCACTGCACCCCACGCTTTACTCCACTGCATCCCACGCTTTACTCCACTGCACCCCACGCTTTACTCCACTGCACCCCACGCTTTACACCACTGCATCCCACGCTTTACTCCACTGCATCCCACGCTTTACTCCACTGCACCCCACGCTTTACTCCACTGCACCCCACGCTTTACTCCACTGCACCCCACGCTTTACTCCACTGCATCCCACGCTTTACTCCACTGCACCCCACGCTTTACGCCACTGCACCTCACGCTTTATACCACTGCATCCCACGCTTTACTCCACTGCATCCCACGCTTTACTCCACTGCATCCCACGCTTTACTCCACTGCACCCCACGCTTTACGCCACTGCACCTCACGCTTTATACCACTGCATCCCACGCTTTACTCCACTGCACCCCACGCTTTACTCCACTGCATCCCACGCTTTACTCCACTGCACCCCACGCTTTACGCCACTGCACCTCACGCTTTATACCACTGCATCCCATGCTTTACTCCACTGCATCCCACGCTTTACTCCACTGCATCCCACGCTTTACGCCACTGCATCCCACGCTTTACTCCACTCCATCCCACGCTTTACTCCACTGCATCCCACGCTTTACTCCACTGCATCCCACGCTTTACTCCACTGCACCCCACGCTTTACTCCACTGCACCCCACGCTTTACGCCACTGCACCCCACGCTTTACTCCACTGCACCCGCCACTGCATCCCACGCTTTACGCCACTGCACCCCACGCTTTACACCACTGCATCCCACGCTTTACTCCACTGCATCCCACGCTTTACTCCACTGCACCCCACGCTTTACTCCACTGCACCCCACGCTTTACACCACTGCATCCCACGCTTTACACCACCGCATCCCACGCTTTACGCCACCGCATCCCACGCTTTACTCCACTGCACCCCACGCTTTACTCCACTGCACCCCACGCTTTACTCCACTGCATCCCACGCTTTACTCCACTGCACCCCACGCTTTACTCCACTGCACCCCACGCTTTACTCCACTGCACCCGCCACTGCATCCCACGCTTTACGCCACTGCACCCCACGCTTTACACCACTGCATCCCACGCTTTACTCCACTGCATCCCACGCTTTACTCCACTGCACCCCACGCTTTACTCCACTGCACCCCACGCTTTACACCACCGCATCCCACGCTTTACGCCACCGCATCCCACGCTTTACGCCACCGCATCCCACGCTTTACTCCACCGCACCCCACGCTTTACTCCACTGCACCCCACGCTTTACACCACTGCATCCCACGCTTTACGCCACTGCATCCCACGCTTTACTCCACTGCATCCCACGCTTTACTCCACTGCACCCCACGCTTTACTCCACTGCACCCCACGCTTTACTCCACCGCACCCCACGCTTTACGCCACCGCATCCCACGCTTTACGCCACCGCACCCCACGCTTTACGCCACCGCACCCCACGCTTTACGCCACCGCACCCCACGCTTTACGCCACCGCACCCCACGCTTTACTCCACTGCACCCCACGCTTTACACCACTGCATCCCACGCTTTACTCCACTGCATCCCACGCTTTACTCCACTGCACCCCACGCTTTACTCCACTGCACCCCACGCTTTACTCCACTGCATCCCACGCTTTACTCCACTGCACTCCACGCTTTACGCCACTGCACCCCACGCTTTACTCCACTGCATCCCACGCTTTACTCCACTGCATCCCACGCTTTACTCTACTGCATCCCACGCTTTACTCCACTGCACCCCACGCTTTACTCCACTGCACCCCACGCTTTACTCCACTGCATCCCACGCTTTACTCCACTGCACCCCACGCTTTACTCCACTGCATCCCACGCTTTACGCCACTGCACCCCACGCTTTACTCCAGTGCACCCCACGCTTTACGCCACTGCATCCCACGCTTTACGCCACTGCATCCCACGCTTTACGCCACTGCACCCCACGCTTTACTCCACTGCATCCCACGCTTTACGCCACTGCACCCCACGCTTTACTCCACTGCACCCCACGCTTTACGCCACTGCACCCCACGCTTTACGCCACTGCATCCCACGCTTTACGCCACTGCATTCCAACGCTTTACGCCACTGCACCCCACGCTTTACTCCACTGCATCCCACGCTTTACGCCACTGCACCCCACGCTTTACTCCACTGCACCCCACGCTTATGCCACTGCATCCCACGCTTTACGCCACTGCATCCCACGCTTTACGCCACTGCATCCCACGCTTTACGCCACTGCATCCCACGCTTTACGCCACTGCATCCCACGCTTTACGCCACTGCACCCCACGCTTTACTCCACTGCACCCCACGCTTATGCCACTGCACCCCACGCTTTACTCCACTGCACCCCACGCTTTACGCCACTGCACCCCACGCTTTACGCCACTGCACCCCACGCTTTACTCCACTGCATCCCACGCTTTACGCCACTGCATCCCACGCTTTACTCCACTGCATCCCACGCTTTACTCCACTGCATCCCACGCTTTACGCCACTGCATCCCACGCTTTACTTCACTGCATCCCACGCTTTACTCCACTGCACCTCACGCTTTACACCACTGCATCCCACACTTTACTCCACTGCACCCCACGCTTTACTCCACTGCATCCCACGCTTTACGCCACTGCACCCCACGCTTTACGCCACTGCACCCCACGCTTTACGCCACTGCATCCCACGCTTTACGCCACTGCACCCCACGCTTTACGCCACTTCATCCCACGCTTTACTCCACTGCATCCCACGCTTTACTCCACTGCATCCCATGCTTTACTCCACTGCACCTCACGCTTTACTCCACTGCATCCCACGCTTTACGCCACTGCATCCCACGCTTTACTCCACTGCATCCCACGCTTTACTCCACTGCACCTCACGCTTTACTCCACTGCATCCCACGCTTTACGCCACTGCACCCCACGCTTTACGCCACTGCATCCCACGCTTTACACCACTGCATCCCACACTTTACTCCACTTCACCCCATGCTGAACGCCACAGAAGTTTGGAGGTCTGTTAGGGTTAGACTTCTGCACACCGTGAGCCTCAGCATGCGCTGACCCGCTCTTGGATTTACGTGGCCTACCACTGAGTTACTGTTGTTGCCAATTGCTTCCACTTTGTTATAATACCACTAACAGTTGACCGTGGAATATTTAGTAGTGTGGAAATTTCCCGAATGGACTTATTGCACAGGTGGCAACCGATCACGGTCCAACGCGTGAGTTCACTGAGCTCTTGAGAGCGACCCGTTCTTTCACAGATGTGTGTAGAAGCGTTTCCATGCCTAGTGCTTGATTAATACAACTGTGGCCATGGAAGTGATTGGAACACCTGAATTCAATGATTTGGAGGGGTGTCCCAATACTTTTGGCAATATAGTAGAGAGAGAGAGAGAGAGAGAGAGAGAGAGAGAGAGAGAGAGAGAGAGAGAGATAGATAGATAGATAGATAGATAGATAGATAGATAGATAGATAGATAGATAGATAGATAGATAGATAGATAGATAGATATTGCTGGTAGTCCATTCAATATTTGCATGGTTCTAATCAAATACTGAATGAATTGTAGATGTATAAATAGAGGACAGGAACACAACTAGTCGATTCATACATCTCAGTGACCCAGAGAAACACAATAGATTTATGACAGTTTCATGACAGTTGAGAGAAAGAAAGAAAGCAGGTGTAAAGCGTTTAAAAAGGGGAAATGTAAAACAGCAAGACAAATGAAGATTTCCTTAAAATGGTTTCAGATAGGAAGGCCGATGGAGAGACAGATGGACGAATGAGAGAAAGAAAGGGTACACTGAGATATATGGATAATATTTACATTGCAGGTTCGAGTCCACCCATGGGACCAGACCTTAGGACAACAGAGGGGTTTCATTACAGCCCAGACAAAACATGTGCAGATACAGAGAAGGGCAACGTGAGTGTGAACCGAGAGGATACGGTGAATAATCAAGCAGGAGTCGATCTGACTAAACACACGAGTATCGCTGTCTCAGCTCAACACTGCATTAATCTCAAGCATCTAAACGCGATATAAACGGATTGATCTGGTGGTTGAATGCATATAGTTTGTGTTTGTGCATCTCTGCAGCAGAGGTGTGGGACGAGCCGTACTTCGGGAGCTGTGTGAAGGCCTGGAAACCGGCTTTGGACGCCACGAGTCTCCTGATGGCCTGGAACTGAGCCTCCAGCTCCACGTTCGGCCCGGGCAGATCCACGTCCTGAGACAGCAGAGCCAGCACCGCATTGCTGATCAGCTTCTCTTTATTCTCTGAGAAAAGACCCTATAACACACAGAGCAGAAGGACGGGTCACAATGAAACCCAGTGAACACACACACACACAGAGAGAGCCGTGGGAACACACTCACGTCCTGAGTGACGGCGTGCAACACACCACTGTACGAGATGTTGGCGTTGAATCTGAACACGGCATCCGCAAAATTGCCATCTTGAATAAAGAACAGAAAACATTAGTTATATACATTTTTAGCTAACTGTGATTTTGTATATGTACATTTCTGAAATACATAACTTAGACAGTCACCTCTGATTACAGATCACTCTAAATTGTAACGTGGACTCATGCATTTTCTGTAAAGCTGCTTTGAAACGATGTGTATTGGGAAAAGAGGAATACAAATAAATGTGAATTGAATAAAATTATTCAAAGTGAATGGGTTCCAGATCTAAAATGAAAAAAACAATTATGGCAGTTGGAATTATTATTTTGTTTATTTGAATCTTTACTTTTTAAACATTTATTTACTTAAGTTTTTAGTTTGTTTTAATTCTCCTTTTTATCATATCTGCCATTTTTGGTGATCAAAGCTGAATTTTCAGCCTCATTACTCCAGTCTTCAGTGTCAAATGATCCTTCAGAAATCCCTCTAATATGATGATTTGATGCTCAAGAAACATTTATGATTATTATGAGTGTGGAAAACAGTTGTGCTGCTTCAGATTTCTGTGGAAACGTCATAAATTGTATTTTTCAGGATTCTTTGATGAATAGAAAGTTCAAAAGAACAGCATTTATTTGAAACAGAATCTTTGTGAGATTATAAATGTCTTTACTGTCACATCCTTGCTGAATTAAACTATTAATTTCTTTAATTAAACAACCCTCTTACTGATACTGACCTCGAACATTTAAACGACTATGAGTATAAATACACGTATTCTGTATACATGCACACACACATTAACAGTTAGAAGATAAATATCAATGTTCAGCCCTCCTGCTATTAACAGCACAGCACTAAAGCCGATGACAGCTGAGGTTTGTGCATGAGTGTGTGTGTCGTACTGGGCGGCGCGGCGAGGAATCTGAGGTGAAGACTCTCCACCTCCTCGTCCACAGGAGTGCTGATCAGACCCCAGCGCTGACCCCGACGCGAGCTCGCCATCTTCACACACACATCCCTGTTCCCAGACGCACGCACGCTGTCCAGCAGACTTGCCAGCAGAGAGTCCCTGCACACACACACATACGCGTCAAACACATGCTGACATCAGGAGAGCAGAGCAGAGAGTCCCTGCAAACACACACAGACTCACACACACACACCTGTCAGTGGAGCAGTACTTCCGGATCTGACCGCGGATGAACTCCATGCTGAAGACCTGAGGATTCTCTGCATCACAGATCAGAGCAAAGACCTGCACACAAACACACAGACAGACAAGGACACACGGACACACAAACACACTCCACGTCAGCACATTCTGGTTACAATATAAATACAGTTCACAAAAAAGTTAGGGCATTAACTAACATTAACTGACAATTAGCAACACATTTTTTTTTCATTAAAAATCCAGCTGTTCGTTCATGTCAGCTCAGGTCTCTTCAATAATATTATCAGATACAACTTCTGGTTTGAATAATGTTTTTCAACGGGACCGCAACCGACTCTTCGGCGGGACCGACCGACCGACCGACTCTTCGACGGGACCGACCGACCGACTCAACAGGACTTACCGACCGACTCTTCAATGGGACCGACCGACTCAACAGGACTTACCGACCGACTCTTCGGCGGGACCGACCGACTCTTCGACGGGACCGACCGACCGACTCAACAGGACTTACCGACCGAATCTTCAATGGGACCGACCGACTCAACAGGACTTACCGACCGACTCTTCGGCGGGACCGACCGACTCTTCGACGGGACCGACCGACCGACCGACTCTTTGGCGGGACCGACCGACCGACTCAACAGGACTTACCGACCGACTCCTCGACGGGACCGACCGACCGACTAACCAGGACTTACTGACTGACCGAGTATTCAACGGGACCGACCGACTCTTCGACGGGACCGACCGACTCTTCGACGGGACCGACCGACTCTTCGACGGGACCGACCGACCGACTCACCAGGACTTACTGACTGACCGACTCTTCGACGGGACCGACCGACTCTTTGACGGGACCGACCGACCGACTCAACAGGACTTACCGACCGACTCTTCGACGGGACCGACCGACCGACTCACCAGGACTTACCGACCGACTCTTCAATGGGACCGACCGACTCAACAGGACTTACCGACCGACTCTTCGGCGGGACCGACCGACTCTTCGGCGGGACCGACCGACCGACTCAACAGGACTTACTGACTGACCGAGTATTCAACGGGACCGACCGACTCTTCGACGTGACCGACCGACTCTTCGACGGGACCGACCGACTCTTCGACGGGACCGACCGACCGACTAACCAGGACTTACTGACTGACCGAGTATTCAACGGGACCGACCGACTCTTCGACGTGACCGACCGACTCTTCGACGGGACCGACCGACTCTTCGACGGGACCGACCGACTCTTCGACGGGACCGACCGACCGACTCACCAGGACTTACTGACTGACCGACTCTTCGACGGGACCGACCGACTCTTTGACGGGACCGACCGACCGACTCAACAGGACTTACCGACCGACTCTTCGACGGGACCGACCGACCGACTCACCAGGACTTACCGACCGACTCTTCAATGGGACCGACCGACTCAACAGGACTTACCGAACGACTCTTCGGCGGGACCGACCGACTCTTCGGCGGGACCGACCGACCGACTCAACAGGACTTACTGACTGACCGAGTATTCAACGGGACCGACCGACTCTTCGACGTGACCGACCGACTCTTCGACGGGACCGACCGACCGACTAACCAGGACTTACTGACTGACCGAGTATTCAACGGGACCGACCGACTCTTCGACGTGACCGACCGACTCTTCGACGGGACCGACCGACTCTTCGACGGGACCGACCGACTCTTCGACGGGACCGACCGACCGACTCACCAGGACTTACCGACCGACTCTTCAATGGGACCGACCGACTCAACAGGACTTACCGACCGACTCTTCGGCGGGACCGACCGACTCTTCGACGGGACCGACCGACCGACCGACTCTTCGGCGGGACCGACCGACCGACTCAACAGGACTTACTGACTGACCGAGTATTCAACGGGACCGACCGACTCTTCGATGTGACCGACCGACTCTTCGACGGGACCGACCGACTCTTCGACGGGACCGACCGACCGACTAACCAGGACTTACTGACTGACCGAGTATTCAACGGGACCGACCGACTCTTCGACGTGACCGACCGACTCTTCGACGGGACCGACCGACTCTTCGACGGGACCGACCGACCGACTAACCAGGACTTACTGACTGACCGAGTATTCAACGGGACCGACCGACTCTTCGACGTGACCGACCGACTCTTCGACGGGACCGACCGACTCTTCGACGGGACCGACCGACCGACTAACCAGGACTTACTGACTGACCGAGTATTCAACGGGACCGACCGACTCTTCGACGTGACCGACCGACTCTTCGACGGGACCGACCGACTCTTCGACGGGACCGACCGACCGACTAACCAGGACTTACTGACTGACCGAGTATTCAACGGGACCGACCGACTCTTCGACGGGACCGACCGACTCTTCGACGGGACCGACCGACTCTTCGACGGGACCGACCGACTCTTCGACGGGACCGACCGACTCTTCGACGGGACCGACCGACTCTTCGACGGGACCGACCGACCGACTCACCAGGACTTACTGACTGACCGACTCTTCGACGGGACCGACCGACTCTTCGACGGGGCCGACCGACCGACTAACCAGGACTTACTGACTGACCGAGTATTCAACGGGACCGACCGACTCTTCGACGTGACCGACCGACCGACTCACCAGGACTTACTGACTGACCGAGTATTCAACGGGACCGACCGACCGACTCTTCGGCGGGACCGACCGACCGACCCTTCGGCGGGACCGACCGACCGACTCTTCGGCGGGACCGACCGACCGACTCTTCAACAGGACTTACTGACCGACTCTTCAACAGGACTTACTGACCGACTCTTCAACAGGACTTACTGACCGACTCTTCAACAGGACTTACTGACCGACTCTTCAACAGGACTTACTGACCGACTCTTCAACAGGACTTAGTTGTGAATTTTCTTATGGTGAGCAGAATGTCTGAACCATCGAAATAAAGTGTAGCCAAAATTAAACATGTTTTACTCTGAAATATATCAGATTACTAAAGTACAATGAATTGAAAATAGTGATTCTGATCGTTAAAGGAGTCATAACCTGTAATTTTCACTTTTCCACGAGAATCAATGTATGTTATGATTGCCTAACGATTATACATTGGCCGGGAAGCTGATATTCAAAAGTGAAGCGTTTGTTTACCCCAGGGTTCGTAAACCAGCCCACGTGCACTCAAATACGAGATTTTAATTTCTCCCCCGACTTGACGTCAAGACGGGGCAGGATATACCATATATGGACACCGCAGACATGCTGCAGGAAGCCCAAATTCAAATGTGTTTTCTCTACCAAAAACGGACCAAACTACCAGGGACCAGTGGATGAAATTCATTTTTAATGACGCTGTTCCAACAACCCTATCAACTGGCTCAACGTTAGGTGTCTGCGCTAAACATTTTACACAGGAATCCTTTACAAATTTGGGGCAATATCAGGCGAAGTTGGCCTCGAAGCTACGTTTGGAAAAAGGTGCCATTCCAACAATCAGGGACTTGCCTGAAATTGAAACGGTAAGACTGTGTTTTTATTACTCTACAGTGTGTAACAAACAGCAGCTGACGGGGTAAACACGGGGAATGGACTCTACGAATGCTAGCCCCATCCTTCCTGCCACCAATCAACGCGCCCCTTATTTGCATTATTAAAATGACCGTCCACGACAGCCAAAATATCGCATCAGATCTCGCGAGACAATAATGCATTCAGAAATAAGGGTCAGAGGAGCTCTGTGTTTATTTTTTTTCCACTTTTCTTTTTTAGAAGGGCCTGAAAGACTATAATAGAGCGTGGGTATCCAAGGTAATACTAGGTTATGACTCCTTTAATGTAACAAATGTACTTAAAATGAAGAGGTTTATGTGCTTGTGTTCGGTCTAGAGTGTGTGTTTATGTGCTGATGAGTCCGGTCACCTCTCCGAAGGGTTTAACGGTGACGATGTTGTAGGATGCGGGGTCTCTCTCCACCAGACACGTCTCAGTGAGGGCCAAGATCCTCTTCACCGGCTCCTGATCACACACAACCACCAGTCAGATCATAAGAACGCAGGTGACATCACAAGCTTGAGTGTGTTCGGCGGCTCATCTTACCCCATGCCGTGGCGTGAGCTTCTGCACGATAAACTCTGTGAGCGAGGTGATGCACTCGTCTGAGCTGTACTTCCCCAGGCGCTCACACACGAAGCTCTCGAACACCAGCGGGTCCTTACGCAGGCGCAGCGTGAGGCCGATGAAGCTGCCGGCGTGCTCAATCGCACTGCGGATGATCTCATCTCGGTGCTCAGACGCAAACAGGTGCTGAGAGAGAGAGAGAGAGAGAGAGAGAGAGAGAGAGAGAGAGAGAGAGAGAGAGAGAGAGAGAGAGAGTCAGTGTGTGTGTGTGTGTGTGTGTGTGGAGGATCTCATCTCGGTGCTCAGACGCAAACAGGTGCTGAGAGAGAGAGAGAGAGAGAGAGTCAGTGTGTGTGTGTGTGTGTGTGTGTGTGTGTGTGTGGAGGATCTCATCTCGGTGCTCAGACGCAAACAGGTGCTGAGAGAGAGAGAGTCAGTGTGTGTGTGTGTGTGTGTGTGTTTGTGTGTGTGTCTGTGTGTGTGTCTGTGTGTGTGTGTGTGTGTGTGTGTGTATATCTGTGTGTGTGTGTGTGTGTGTGTGTGTGTCTGTGTGTGTGTGAGTGTGTGTGAGAGAGAGTGTGTGTGTGTGTGTGTGTGTGTGTGTGTGTGTGTGTGTGTGTGTGTGTGTGTGTGTGTGTGTGTGTGTGTGAGAGATTGTGTGTGTGTGTGTGTGTGTGTGTGTGTGTGAGAGAGTGTGTGTGTGTGTGTGTGTGTGTGTGTGTGTGTGTGTGTGTGAGAGAGACACACACACCAGCCTGCCGAAGCCCCCGTACAGCACACAGAATCCGCCCTGGTAGTCGGACACCTCGGCGAAGCCCTCCACACACCGGTAGTCGTACGAGCACAACACACGGTTGGTCTGCGGGTCGATCTGATCGATGCCGCCCGGAGTCACTTCCAGACACACACTCTTCCGCGCGTCGCTCCAGTGGTGCTTGAAGCAGTTGTAGCGCTGAGGACACACACACACACTGACAGCATGAAAACAGTTTCACTTTAGAGGAGCTACAGCAGGCGAAGGACATCAGGGGTGAAGCTCTGGTGGACGCTGATGGCTTCTCATGTGTTTTTTGTTACTTTTTATTTTATTTACCTTTAAATTATGAGATTTGATCAAATAAAAAATAAATATAAATTTAAGCACATTCCTCACATTCGTTCAACTTAAATTCAAAATAACTCATAATTGTATGCATAACCCTGTTAATTCAACTCAAAATATCTTACATTGGGAGTCTTTGCCGACCTCTTGTGGAAAAAAACTAATAACACATGATATCTCCTGACTCTAGACTCATGACGGGCGTATAGCAGACGGGCTGGTCCACTGGGTCCTAAAGTCCGGTCCTTCAGTGTGCATTCAGATCATAGACTGTAAAAAAAGATGGACGACGCCCCTTCGCTCTTTTCCATCGGAGAGAACTGAAGCCGCCAGCGTCCCGATGTGGCGCTGACATATTGGGATTCGAGTCTGCGCAGTCGCGAGCAGGAAGTAAAGCCGCGAAATCAAGGCCCCGCCCCCACTCTCGCTGAACCAATCGCAAGCACACGCCCGTCTGCTCCGTTCCTCTCCAATGATTGCAGTACCTCGTTAAAATAAGGTAAATACAACAACTGACCACATAGTCAACATTATAAAAAAAAGTCAGTTGGTGCTTCAGTGACTTCACACAGAGAACCTGTCAATCACAGCTGTCAATCATGATGTCACAGCACCGTTTTTATAGCATCAAATAACTAACTAAAAACAAACTTATTTTAAAAACAAACACTTGAAATTACATCAACGTGATAGAAACTACAGTAAATGACGGAAAATATCTTTAGAAAAAAGATATGTGAAGTGTAATTTAATTGTTTAGTTGGTCTCGCGTCCCGTTGAATAACACGGGGAGGGCGGGGCTTATGACCTATACTGGGACCGGCCACTGGGGGGCGATCGAGACGCTTCGGCTTCACTTTTGAGGGCTTGTGCGGCACGCTTGATTCAGATACACATGTAGACATTATAAAATACTTTTTTGGTAAAGTTTTAGCATTTTTAGTTTGAATTTTGAGCATTTTTAGGTTTTTCTATGTGAACAGAAGCATTTCTCACATTACATTCATTTCTAAGGGCATCAAATTGACCCACGGACGAAGGATTTGTTACTTTTTTACATTTCAACCACAACTCCTCGAATCCATTTAACTCCTCAAAAACAAAGTTTCGGGTCAAAATGCCCCGGGGGAAGGATGAGTACATGGCGGCTCAGTGATCGACTCGTGCATTGGGAAGGAGGAGCGATGTTACGCTGTCCATCGCCTGACTGGCACTGAGCGGGCAACAAGGGCATGTGCTTGGAATCAAATGAATAAATAGTTATAATTTATATTTAAAAAATCTCCTTTTTCTTCTTACCAGCTGGCGCTCACTGTAGTGGAGCGGTGACGTAATGTTATTCATCTAAACAGTTATTCATCTTTCAGTAATAAACGTGTCCAGATTTAAAATGTGTTCAGTTACCGTACGGTGCCTGGCAGGGGTCAAACAGCTCTTAGAAAACGACTTTTGGATTGATCCCCTCTCATAAACTTGGATAGGAATTGCGCAACTGGTGTGTGTGTCAAAAACACTGTGAGAGATCCGGCTGGGGATTTTGACGCAGGTGGAGGGAGAAAAACACTGTTTACAAGTAAAGATGAATTTCTGAGTGAAACAGCATCATTTCAGGATCAGAAGGGATTATACTCACTCTCCCGGTGATCTTTCCCTCGGAGAAGTCCGTTCGGAACCTCTGAGGAGCAGACAGAGACAACATCAGCATTACAGGGGAGAGCCAGGGTCAGTGGGAAGAAGAGGAGGGATGAAGAGGAGTGATGTAGTGATGAAGAGGAGTGATGAAGAGGAGAGAAGAGGAGTGATGTAGTGATGAAGAGGAGTTATGAAGAGGAGAGAAGAGGAGTGATGAAGAGGAGTGATGAAGAGGAGTGATGAAGAGGAGAGAAGAGGAGTGATGAAGTGATGAAGAGGAGTTATGAAGAGGAGAGAAGAGGAGTGATGTAGTGATGAAGAGGAGTGATGAAGAGGAGAGAAGAGGAGTGATGTAGTGATGAAGAGGAGTGATGAAGAGGAGAGAAGAGGAGTGATGTAGTGATGAAGAGGAGAGATGTAGTGATGAAGAGGAGTGATGAAGAGGAGAGAAGAGGAGTGATGTAGTGATGAAGAGGAGTGATGAAGAGGAGAGAAGAGGAGTGATGAAGATGAGAGAAGAGGAGTGATGTAGTGATGAAGAGGAGAGATGTAGTGATGAAGAGGAGTGATGAAGAGGAGAGAAGAGGAGTGATGTAGTGATGAAGAGGAGTGATGAAGAGGAGAGAAGAAAAGTGATGAAGAGGAGAGATGTAGTGATGAAGAGGAGTGATGAAGAGGAGAGAAGAGGAGTGATGAAGAGGAGAGATGTAGTAATGAAGAGGAGAGAA
This sequence comes from Rhinichthys osculus, assembly GCA_029959095.1. Classification (NCBI taxonomy): domain Eukaryota; kingdom Metazoa; phylum Chordata; class Actinopteri; order Cypriniformes; family Leuciscidae; genus Rhinichthys; species Rhinichthys osculus. Next base: position 31,622,538 of record JARWKJ010000023.1, read on the forward strand.
GAGGAGTGATGAAGAGGAGAGAAGAGGAGTGCTGAAGAGGAGAGAAGAGGAGTGATGAAGAGGAGTGATGAAGAGGAGAGAAGAGGAGTGATGAAGAGGAGTGATGAAGAGGAGAGAAGAGGAGTGATGTAGTGATGAAGAGGAGAGGAGTGATGAAGAGGAGTGATGAAGAGGAGTGATGTAGTGATGAAGAGGAGTGATGAAGAGGAGAGAAGAGGAGTGATGAAGAGGAGAGATGTAGTGAAGAAGAGGAGTGATGAAGAGGAGTGATGTAGTGATGAAGAGGAGTGATGAAGAGGAGAGAAGA
>JARWKJ010000023.1:31627844-31689714 GCA_029959095.1 Rhinichthys osculus
ACTAGTTTCAGTTCATCAGACTAGTTTATCAGTTTATCAGACTAGTTTATCAGTTTATCAGACTAGTTTATCAGTTTATCAGACTAGTTTATCAGTTTATCAGTTTATCAGACTAGTTTATCCTAGTTTATCAGTTTATCAGACTAGTTTATCAGTTTATCAGACTAGTTTATCAGTTTATCAGACTAGTTTATCAGACTAGTTTATCAGACTAGTTTATCAGTTTATCAGACTAGTTTATCAGTTTGTCAGACTAGTTTATCAGTTTATCAAGTTTATCAGACTAGTTTATCAGTTTATCAGACTAGTTTATCAGACTAGTTTATCAGTTTATCAGACTAGTTTATCAGTTCATCAGACTAGTTTTTCAGTTCATCAGACTAGTTTTTCAGTTTATCAGACTAGTTTATCAGTTTATCAGACTAGTTTATCAGTTCATCAGACTAGTTTATCAGTTCATCAGACTAGTTTATCAGTTTATCAGACTAGTTTATCAGTTTATCAGACTAGTTTATCAGTTTATCAGACTAGTTTATCAGTTCATCAGACTAGTTTATCAGTTTATCAGACTAGTCAGACTAGTTTATCAGTTTATCAGACTAGTTTATCAGTTTATCAGTTTATCAGACTAGTTTATCAGTTTATCAGACTAGTTTATCAGTTCATCAGACTAGTTTCAGTTCATCAGACTAGTTTATCAGTTTATCAGACTAGTTTATCAGTTTATCAGACTAGTTTATCAGTTTATCAGACTAGTTTATCAGTTTATCAGTTTATCAGACTAGTTTATCAGTTTATCAGACTAGTTTATCAGTTTATCAGACTAGTTTATCAGTTTATCAGACTAGTTCATCAGACTAGTTTATCAGTTTATCAGACTAGTTTATCAGACTAGTTTATCAGTTTATCAGACTAGTTTATCAGTTTATCAGACTAGTTTATCAGACTAGTTTATCAGTTTATCAGACTAGTTTATCAGACTAGTTTATCAGACTAGTTTATCAGTTTATCAGACTAGTTTATCAGACTAGTTTATCAGACTAGTTTATCAGTTTATCAGACTAGTTTATCAGACTAGTTTATCAGACCAGTTTATCAGACTAGTTTATCAGTTTATCAGACTAGTTTATCAGACTAGTTTATCAGTTTATCAGTTTATCAGACTAGTTTATCAGTTTATCAGACTAGTTTATCAGACTAGTTTATCAGTATATCAGACTAGTTTATCAGTTTATCAGACTAGTTTATCAGACTAGTTTATCAGTTTATCAGACTAGTTTATCAGACTAGTTTATCAGTATATCAGACTAGTTTATCAGTTTATCAGACTAGTTTATCAGACTAGTTTATCAGTTTATCAGACTAGTTTATCAGTTTATCAGACTAGTTTATCAGTTTATCAGACTAGTTTATCAGTTCATCAGACTAGTTTATCAGTTCATCAGACTAGTTTATCAGTTCATCAGACTAGTTTATCAGTTTATCAGACTAGTTTATCAGTTTATCAGACTAGTTTATCAGACTAGTTTATCAGTTTATCAGACTAGTTTATCAGTTTATCAGACTGGTTTATAAGACTAGTTTATCAGTTTATCAGACTAGTTTATCAGTTCATCAGACTAGTTTATCAGTTTATCAGACTAGTTTATCAGTTCATCAGACTAGTTTATCAGTTTATCAGACTAGTTTATCAGTTCATCAGACTAGTTTATCAGTTTATCAGACTAGTTTATCAGTTTATCAGACTAGTTTATCAGTTCATCAGACTAGTTTATCAGTTTATCAGACTAGTTTATCAGTTCATCAGACTAGTTTATCAGTTTATCAGACTAGTTTATCAGTTTATCAGACTAGTTTATCAGACTAGTTTATCAGTTTATCAGACTAGTTTATCAGACTAGTTTATCAGACTAGTTTATCAGACTAGTTTATCAGTTTATCAGACTAGTTTATCAGTTTATCAGACTAGTTTATCAGACTAGTTTATCAGACTAGTTTATCAGTTTATCAGACTAGTTTATCAGACTAGTTTATCAGACCAGTTTATCAGACTAGTTTATCAGTTTATCAGACTAGTTTATCAGACTAGTTTATCAGTTTATCAGTTTATCAGACTAGTTTATCAGTTTATCAGACTAGTTTATCAGACTAGTTTATCAGTATATCAGACTAGTTTATCAGTTTATCAGACTAGTTTATCAGACTAGTTTATCAGTTCATCAGACTAGTTTATCAGTTTATCAGACTAGTTTATCAGTTTATCAGACTAGTTTATCAGTTCATCAGACTAGTTTATCAGTTTATCAGACTAGTTTATCAGTTTATCAGACTGGTTTATAAGACTAGTTTATCAGTTTATCAGACTAGTTTATCAGTTCATCAGACTAGTTTATCAGTTTATCAGACTAGTTTATCAGTTTATCAGACTGGTTTATAAGACTAGTTTATCAGTTTATCAGACTAGTTTATCAGTTCATCAGACTAGTTTATCAGTTTATCAGACTAGTTTATCAGTTTATCAGACTAGTTTATCAGTTTATCAGTTTATCAGACTAGTTTATCAGTTTATCAGACTAGTTTATCAGACTAGTTTATCAGTATATCAGACTAGTTTATCAGTTTATCAGACTAGTTTATCAGACTAGTTTATCAGTTTATCGGACTAGTTTATCAGTTTATCAGACTAGTTTATCAGTTTATCAGACTAGTTTATCAGTTCACCAGACTAGTTTATCAGTTTATCAGACTAGTCAGACTAGTTTATCAGTTTATCAGACTAGTTTATCAGTTTATCAGTTTATCAGACTAGTTTATCAGTTTATCAGACTAGTTTATCAGTTCATCAGACTAGTTTCAGTTCATCAGACTAGTTTATCAGTTTATCAGACTAGTTTATCAGTTTATCAGACTAGTTTATCAGTTTATCAGACTAGTTTATCAGTTTATCAGACTAGTTTATCAGTTTATCAGTTTATCAGACTAGTTTATCAGTTTATCAGACTAGTTTATCAGTTTATCAGACTAGTTCATCAGACTAGTTTATCAGACTAGTTTATCAGTTTATCAGACTAGTTTATCAGTTTATCAGACTAGTTTATCAGACTAGTTTATCAGTTTATCAGACTAGTTTATCAGACTAGTTTATCAGTTTATCAGACTAGTTTATCAGTTTATCAGACTAGTTTATCAGACTAGTTTATCAGTTTATCAGACTAGTTTATCAGTTTATCAGACTAGTTTATCAGTTTATCAGACTAGTTTATCAGTTTATCAGACTAGTTTATCAGTTTATCAGACTAGTTTATCAGACTAGTTTATCAGTTTATCAGACTAGTTTATCAGTTCATCAGACTAGTTTATCAGTTTATCAGACTAGTTTATCAGTTTATCAGTTTATCAGACTAGTTTATCAGTTTATCAGACTAGTTTATCAGTTTATCAGTTTATCAGACTAGTTTATCAGCTTATCAGACTAGTTTATCAGTTTATCAGACTAGTTTCAGTTCATCAGACTAGTTTATCAGTTTATCAGACTAGTTTATCAGTTTATCAGACTAGTTTATCAGTTTATCAGACTAGTTTATCAGTTTATCAGTTTATCAGACTAGTTTATCCTAGTTTATCAGTTTATCAGACTAGTTTATCAGTTTATCAGACTAGTTTATCAGTTTATCAGACTAGTTTATCAGACTAGTTTATCAGACTAGTTTATCAGTTTATCAGACTAGTTTATCAGTTTGTCAGACTAGTTTATCAGTTTATCAAGTTTATCAGACTAGTTTATCAGTTTATCAGACTAGTTTATCAGACTAGTTTATCAGTTTATCAGACTAGTTTATCAGTTCATCAGACTAGTTTTTCAGTTCATCAGACTAGTTTTTCAGTTTATCAGACTAGTTTATCAGTTTATCAGACTAGTTTATCAGTTCATCAGACTAGTTTATCAGTTCATCAGACTAGTTTATCAGTTTATCAGACTAGTTTATCAGACTAGTTTATCAGTTTATCAGACTAGTTTATCAGTTCATCAGACTAGTTTATCAGTTTATCAGACTAGTCAGACTAGTTTATCAGTTTATCAGACTAGTTTATCAGTTTATCAGTTTATCAGACTAGTTTATCAGTTTATCAGACTAGTTTATCAGTTCATCAGACTAGTTTCAGTTCATCAGACTAGTTTATCAGTTTATCAGACTAGTTTATCAGTTTATCAGACTAGTTTATCAGTTTATCAGACTAGTTTATCAGTTTATCAGTTTATCAGACTAGTTTATCAGTTTATCAGACTAGTTTATCAGTTTATCAGACTAGTTTATCAGTTTATCAGACTAGTTCATCAGACTAGTTTATCAGTTTATCAGACTAGTTTATCAGACTAGTTTATCAGTTTATCAGACTAGTTTATCAGTTTATCAGACTAGTTTATCAGACTAGTTTATCAGTTTATCAGACTAGTTTATCAGACTAGTTTATCAGACTAGTTTATCAGTTTATCAGACTAGTTTATCAGACTAGTTTATCAGACTAGTTTATCAGTTTATCAGACTAGTTTATCAGACTAGTTTATCAGACCAGTTTATCAGACTAGTTTATCAGTTTATCAGACTAGTTTATCAGACTAGTTTATCAGTTTATCAGTTTATCAGACTAGTTTATCAGTTTATCAGACTAGTTTATCAGACTAGTTTATCAGTATATCAGACTAGTTTATCAGTTTATCAGACTAGTTTATCAGACTAGTTTATCAGTTTATCAGACTAGTTTATCAGACTAGTTTATCAGTATATCAGACTAGTTTATCAGTTTATCAGACTAGTTTATCAGACTAGTTTATCAGTTTATCAGACTAGTTTATCAGTTTATCAGACTAGTTTATCAGTTTATCAGACTAGTTTATCAGTTCATCAGACTAGTTTATCAGTTCATCAGACTAGTTTATCAGTTCATCAGACTAGTTTATCAGTTTATCAGACTAGTTTATCAGTTTATCAGACTAGTTTATCAGACTAGTTTATCAGTTTATCAGACTAGTTTATCAGTTTATCAGACTGGTTTATAAGACTAGTTTATCAGTTTATCAGACTAGTTTATCAGTTCATCAGACTAGTTTATCAGTTTATCAGACTAGTTTATCAGTTCATCAGACTAGTTTATCAGTTTATCAGACTAGTTTATCAGTTCATCAGACTAGTTTATCAGTTTATCAGACTAGTTTATCAGTTTATCAGACTAGTTTATCAGTTCATCAGACTAGTTTATCAGTTTATCAGACTAGTTTATCAGTTCATCAGACTAGTTTATCAGTTTATCAGACTAGTTTATCAGTTTATCAGACTAGTTTATCAGACTAGTTTATCAGTTTATCAGACTAGTTTATCAGTTTATCAGACTAGTTTATCAGACTAGTTTATCAGTTCATCAGACTAGTTTATCAGTTTATCAGACTAGTTTATCAGTTTATGAGACTAGTTTATCAGTTCATCAGACTAGTTTATCAGTTTATCAGACTAGTTTATCAGTTTATCAGACTAGTTTCAGTTTATCAGACTAGTTTATCAGTTCATCAGACTAGTTTATCAGTTTATCAGACTAGTTTATCAGTTTATCAGACTAGTTTATCAGACTAGTTTATCAGTTTATCAGACTAGTTTATCAGTTCATCAGACTAGTTTATCAGACTAGTTTATCAGACTAGTTTATCAGTTTATCAGACTAGTTTATCAGACTAGTTTATCAGACTAGTTTATCAGTTTATCAGACTAGTTTATCAGTTTATCAGTTTATCAGACTAGTTTATCAGTTTATCAGACTAGTTTATCAGTTTATAAGACTAGTTTATCAGTTTATCAGACTAGTTTATCAGTTTATCAGACTAGTTTATCAGTTTATAAGACTAGTTTATCAGTTTATCAGACTAGTTTATCAGTTTATCAGACTAGTTTATAGTTTATCAGTTTATCAGACTAGTTTATCAGTTCATTAGACTAGTTTATCAGTTTATCAGACTAGTTTATCAGTTCATCAGACTAGTTTATCAGTTCATCAGACTAGTTTATCAGTTTATCAGACTAGTTTATCAGTTTATCAGACTAGTTTATCAGTTCATCAGACTAGTTTATCAGTTTATCAGACTAGTTTATCAGTTCATCAGACTAGTTTATCAGTTCATCAGACTAGTTTATCAGTTTATCAGACTAGTTTATCAGTTCATCAGACTAGTTTATCAGTTTATCAGACTAGTTTATCAGTTTATCAGACTAGTTTATCAGTTTATCAGACTAGTTTATCAGTTTATCAGTTTATCAGACTAGTTTATCAGACTAGTTTATCAGTTTATCAGACTAGTTTATCAGTTTATCAGACTAGTTTATCAGTTTATCAGACTAGTTTATCAGTTTATCAGTTTATCAGACTAGTTTATCAGACTAGTTTATCAGTTTATCAGACTAGTTTATCAGTTTATCAGACTAGTTTATCAGACTAGTTTATCAGTTCATCAGACTAGTTTATCAGTTCATCAGACTAGTTTATCAGTTCATCAGACTAGTTTATCAGTTCATCAGACTATTGATATGATATTATGCTGTATATAGACGACAGTATTCAGTATATGGATGATATTCTGCTGTATATAGATGATATTATGCTGTATATAGACGACAGTATTCAGTATATAGATGATCAGTATATAGATGATATTATGCTGTATATAGACGTCAGTATTCAGTATATAGATGATCAATATATAGATGATATTATAATGTATATAGACGACAGTATTCAGTATATAGATGATCAGTATATAGATGATATTATGCTGTATATAGACGACAGTATTCAGTATATGGATGATCAGTATATAGATGATATTATGCTGTATATAGACGACAGTATTCAGTATATAGATGATCAGTATATAGATGATATTCTGCTGTATATAGACGACAGTATTCAGTATATGGATGATATTCTGCTGTATATAGATGATATTATGCTGTATATAGACGACAGTATTCAGTATATAGATGATCAGTATATAGATGATATTATGCTGTATATAGATGACAGTATTCAGTATATAGATGATCAGTATATAGATGATATTCTGCTGTATATAGACGACAGTATTCAGTATATAGGTGATCAGTATATAGATGATATTCTGCTGTATATAGACGACAGTATTCAGTATATAGATGATCAGTATATAGATGATATTCTGCTGTATATAGACGACAGTATTCAGTATATAGATGATCAGTATATAGATGATATTCTGCTGTATATAGACGACAGTATTCAGTATATAGATGATCAGTATATAGATGATATTCTGCTGTATATAGACGACAGTATTCAGTATATGGATGATCAGTATATTGATGATATTCTGCTGTATATAGACGACAGTATTCAGTATATAGATGATCAGTATATAGATGATATTCTGCTGTATATAGACGACAGTATTCAGTATATGGATGATCAGTATATAGATGATATTCTGCTGTATATAGACGACAGTATTCAGTATATAGATGATCAGTATATAGATGATATTCTGCTGTATATAGACGACAGTATTCAGTATATGGATGATCAGTATATAGATGATATTCTGCTGTATATAGACGACAGTATTCAGTATATAGATGATCAGTATATAGATGATATTCTGCTGTATATAGACGACAGTATTCAGTATATGGATGATATTCTGCTGTTCTCAACAAGGCCAGTTCCTTCGGTCTCTGTGAGCTTGCAGAAGAAAACAGGCTCGTCACAAGACTGGTTAATTATTCATTGTGTGGCTTTTAACATCTTCCCCTGAACAAGAACATCACACACACTCACACACATACTCAATCACATGACTGGACCCAACAAATGCTCCTGTCATCTGATTAAACATATCCAGCTTTCTTTATTTCCACCTGCTGTATCTGCACTAAAGCTCAGGCTCAGAGATGGGTCATAAATGAGGGCAAAATCACTCAAATAACTTTATCTTGACGAATCTTCACTGACTTTACTCCTATTGGCTGTCGCTCCCGAAATTCACTCTTTATTTGCCTAAAGTTCAACATATCTCATCTTTCGGCCTACAGTCACTGTCGCTGGAAATCGCCAGCTCTCCATTGAAATTAATAGAATATTGTCGCTGTGTGTCATTTATATATACACACACACACACATATATATATATATATATATATATACATACACACACACTGTATAATTTTAAAAATAATGTATTTTTTTGGTAATGGTATGACTGAACTCCAATTGCTGAATTAAACATGGAATATAATAAGGTCATGTGACAATGTAGTTTCAAAACTTTTGTTTGAAATGTTTTTGCACGATAACCATTGTTTCACACACTGTTAATAATACTAGAGGTCGACCAATAGTGGATTTTACAGATACCGATATTTAGGTTTGGCCGTACATGCCGATAACCGATTATTTAACCGATATTTTTTTTAAATGGATACTGGATTAAAAACAAACATAACACTCCAAGTAAAACAGGGCAGAACTGAAATGTGCTAAATTAAATAAATATATTAAAATTATTATATTAAAATGAGAACTTCTACAGAACGATCTCTACAGAAAATAATTTAAACATTAAAATATTACAGGTCAAATATGTGTTTTTTTAGCTATAACCTAGAAACATTTGTCAATTTCATAGGTAACACTTTGCAAGTCCCATTTGTTAACAAAGGTGTAATATAGCTTTCATGAACTAGCATTATGCAATATACAATATACAGTTTTACTGCATGCATTATTATTTGAGCAATACAATTGTATCTTGATCGTTCATGTTAGTTTATAGTACATTAACTAAAGTAATAACAGATCAAATTAAAATTAAAACTCAATTTAAAAAATGTATTACTAAATGTTGAAATTAACATACAGTGAATAATACTTCTACAGCACTAATTAATCTTAGTTAATGCTAAAAATGGAATCTTATTGTAAAGTGTTCCCATTTCATATAAATCCCAAGATTCATGCTTAAAGATGGCCATTTTAAATAACTGCAACGGCCAGAGCATTAAAATTACATAAATGTAGACCTATATTACATGTATAGTCTCTCACTTTATTTGCTTCTCTTTTAGAACACTTGATGATTATCTAATCAAAATAACAATATATATTGAAGTGATAAAGAAATAACTGAAATCGAATGCGTTTCTGATTTGTTTGTTTCTGTCGGTTGCATGAACATATCAATGTTGAGAAAGCAATCACGTCACTAGCTTTAAATATGCAACTTCGCTGGCTAATGAATGCATAAACGTGACCGGCTGGATATAAACTAATGGAAATAGATGGTAAGAATTGCGACAAAACATTTGGGTCAGGTCTGCGTGTGTTTTTGGTCACATTGCTTTAATCTCTTGAGGTAGCCGTTACTAATGTTATTCCTCTCAGACTCGACAGCAAACACACTGCTGTTATTTCTCTGCTAATGCAGCATCTAGTCAACAAATTAATTATTTTATAATGATATGGCAATATGTACTTTAGTGTTCTGTATTCATACTGTTTAGCTGTCTGTGTTTTAAACGCGCCTCTGAAGTGTGAGCTCTCTCCGTGCTGCGCGCTGCCTCACGTGTTAACGTAAACACCTCAGCCAGTGATCTTGCTATTTGTCCTCTAGAGGGCGCTCTCGCTCTGTATAATGCCAGCAGTCTCTTCTCAGCGCTCTCGTGCTGTGTAATGACCACGCGCACTTCTCAGCCGCTCCAGCAACGGACGCAACCCGGAAAAACTATCTGTGTGGATTTTTGCCGATAACGATAGTTCCACCAATCAACTATCGGTACCGATATATCGGCAAAACCGATGAATCGGTCGACCTCTAAATAATAGTATCCTGCACTACGATAGTTTTCCATATTAGAGGTTTACATAAAGCCAAAGTACATGAAGACACTGAAATCAGGAACTGAAAGAAAGTGTTTCACAGTCTTGGCCACAGTGTGTAACCAGTAATGTCTGAGAAAGAGAAAAGCCTGAAGTGTGAAACTGAGCAGCGCTGAGATTTCAGAAGCTCAATCCCCAGATAACAGCAGATCTAAGATCATCTGAAGATCAGCTGGAAGATAATATAACCCTGAAGAACAGGTGGAAGATTATACACTGAACAAAATTATAAACGCAACTTGTTTTTGCCCCCATTTTTCATGAGCTGAACTCAAAGATCTAAGACTTTTTCTATGTACGTTTTTCTGTGTGGAATATGAAGATGCTGATTAGACAGCATGATTATTGCACAGGTGTGCCTTAGGCTGGCCACAATAAAAGGCCACTCTATAATGTCCAGTTTTACTGTATTGGGGGGAGGGATACAGTAAAACGGGACATTATAGAGTCAGTATCTGGTCGAAAACCAGTCAGTATCTGGTGTGACCACCATTTGCCTCACGCAGTGCAACACATCTCCTTCACATAGAGTTGATCAGGCTGTTGATTGTGGCCTGTGTGATGTTGGTCCACTCCTCTTCAATGGCTGAGCATCCCAAACATGCTCAGTGGGGGACATGTCCGGTGAGTGTGCTGGCCATGCAAGAACTGGGATGTTTTCAGCTTCCAGGAATCGTGTACAGATCCTTCAACATGGGGCCGTGCATAATCATGCTGCAACATGAAGCGATGGTCGTGGATGAATGGCACAACTATGGGCCTCATGATCTCGTCACGGTATCTCTGTGCATTCAAAATGCCATCAATAAAATGCACCTGTGTTCGTTGTCCATAACATACGCCTGCCCATACCATAACCCCCGAGATCGAGTGGCCAAACCGCTCACCCACACGACGCCACACACGCTGTCTGCCATCTGCCCTGTATCGATCTCGTGTCCGGGTGGCTGGTCTCAGACGATCTCGTGTCCGGGTGACTGGTCTCAGACGATCTTGTGTCCGGATGGCGGGTCTCAGACGATCTCGTGTCCGGGTGACTGGTCTCAGACGATCTTGGGTCCGGGTGGCTGGTCTCAGACGATCTCGTGTCCGGGTGGCTGGTCTTAGACGATCTTGTGTCCAGATGGCGGGTGTCAGACGATCTCGTGTCCGGGTGACTGGTCTCAGACGATCTTGTGTCCGGGTGACTGGTCTCAGACGATCTTGTGTCCGGGTGACTGGTCTCAGACGATCTTGTGTCCGGGTGGCTGGTCTCAGACGATCTTGTGTCCGGGTGACTGGTCTCAGACGGTCTCGTGTCCGGGTGACTGGTCTTAGACGATCTTGTGTCCAGATGGCGGGTGTCAGACGATCTCGTGTCCGGGTGACTGGTCTCAGACGATCTTGTGTCCGGGTGACTGGTCTCAGACGGTCTCGTGTCCGGGTGACTGGTCTCAGATGATCTCGTGTCCGGGTGAATGGTCTCAGACGATCTCGTGTCCGGGTGGCTGGTCTCAGACGATCTCGTGTCCGGGTGGCTGGTCTCAGAAGATCTTGTGTCCGGGTGGCTGGTCTCAGACGATCTCGTGTCCGGGTGGCTGGTCTCAGACGATCTCGTGTCCGGGTGGCTGGTCTCAGACGATCTCGTGTCCGGGTGGCTGGTCTCAGACGATCTCGTGTCCGGGTGGCTGGTCTCAGACGATCTCGTGTCCGGGTGGCTGGTCTCAGACGATCTTGTGTCCGGGTGGCTGGTCTCAGACGATCTCGTGTCCGGGTGGCTGGTCTCAGACGATCTCGTGTCCGGGTGGCTGGTCTCAGAAGATCTTGTGTCCGGGTGGCTGGTCTCAGACGATCTCGTGTCCGGGTGGCTGGTCTCAGACGATCTCGTGTCCGGGTGGCTGGTCTCAGACGATCTCGTGTCCGGGTGGCTCGTCTCAGACGATCGCGTGTCCGGGTGGCTGGTCTCAGACGATCTTGTGTCCGGGTGGCTGGTCTCAGACGATCTCGTGTCCGGGTGGCTGGTCTCAGACGATCTCGTGTCTGGGTGGCTGGTCTCAGACGATCTCGTGTCCGGGTGGCTGGTCTCAGACGATCTTGTGTCCGGGTGGCGGGTCTCAGACGATCTCGTGTCCGGGTGGCTGGTCTCAGACGATCTCGTGTCCGGGTGGCTGGTCTCAGACGATCTTGTGTCCGGGTGGCTGGTCTCAGACAATCTTGTGTCCGGGTGGCTGGTCTCAGACGATCTTGGAGCGGAAGATGCTGATGTGGAGGTCCTGGGCTGGTGTGGTTACACGTGGTCTGCAGTTGTGAGGCCGGTTGGATGTACAGCAAAATTCTCTGAAATGCCTTTGGAGACGCCTTATGGTGGAGAAATGAGCATTCAATTCACGGGCAACAGCTCTAGTGGACACTCCTGCAGTCGGCATGCCAATCGCACGCTCCCTCAAAACTTGCGACATCTGTGGCATTGTGCTGTGTGATAAAACTGCACATTATAGAGTGCACTTTTATTGTGGCCAGCCTAAGGCACACCTGTGCAATAATCATGCTGTCTCATCAGCATCTTGAAATGCCACTCCTGTGAGGTGGATGGATGATCTCGGCAAAGGAGAAGTGCTCACTAACACAGATTTAGACAGATTTGTGAACAATATTTGAGCGAAATAGGCCTTTTGTGTACATAGAAAAAGTTTTAGATCTTGGAGTTCAGCTCATGAAAAATAGGGGCAAAAACAAGTGTCCTGAAGAACAGGTGGAAGATTATATAACCCTGAAGAACAGCTGGAAGATTATATAATCCTGTAGAACAGCTGGAAGATTATATAATCCTGAAGATCAGATGGAAGATTACACAGGTCCTTCTCAAAAAATTAGCAGATTGTGATAAAGTTCATTATTTTCCATAATGCAATGATAAAAATTAAACTTTCATATATTTTAGATTCATTGCACACCAACTGAAATATTTCAGGTCTTTTATTGTTTTAATACTGATTATTTTGGCATACAGCTCATGAAAACCCAAAATTCCTGTCTCAAAAAATTAGCATATTTCATCCGACCAATAAAAGAAGTGTTTTTAATACAACAACAAAAAAAGTCAACCTTCAAATAATTATGTTCAGTTATGCACTCAATAGTCAATACTTGGTCGGGAATCCTTTTGCAGAAAGGACTGCTTCAATGCGGCGTGGCATGGAGGCAATCAGCCTGTGGCACTGCTGAGGTGTTATGGAGGCCCAGGATGCTTCGATAGAGGCCTTAAGCTCATCCAGAGTGTTGGGTCTTGCGTCTCTCAACTTTCTCTTCACAATATCCCACAGATTCTCTATGGGGTTCAGGTCAGGAGAGCTGGCAGGCCAATTGAGCACAGTAATACCATGGTCAGTAAACCATTTACCAGTGGTTTCGGCACTGTGAGCAGGTGCCAGGTCGTGCTGAAAAATGAAATCTTCATCTCCATAAAGCTTTTCAGCAGATGGAAGCATGAAGTGCTCCAAAATCTCCTGATAGCTAGCTGCATTGACCCTGCCCTTGATAAAACACAGTGCACCAACACCAGCAGCTGACATGGCACCCCAGACCATCACTGACTGTGGGTACTTGACACTGGACTACAGGCATTTTGGCATTTCCTTCTCCCCAGTCTTCCTCCAGACTCTGGCACCTTGATTTCCGAATGACATGCAAAACTGAGCAACAGTCCAGTGCTGCTTCTCTGTAGCCCAGGTCAGGCGCTTCTGCCGCTGTTTCTGGTTCAAAAGTGGCTTGACCTGGGGAATGCGGCACCTGTAGCCCATGTCCTGCACACGCCTGTGCACGGTGGCTCTGGATGTTTCTACTCCAGACTCAGTCCACTGCTTCGGCAGGTCCCCCAAGGTCTGGAATCGGTCCTTCTCCACAATCTTCCTCAGGGTCCGGTCACCTTCTCCTTGATACAGCACTCTGGGAACAGCCTATTTGTTCAGAAATTTCTTTCTGTCTTACCGTCTTGCTTGAGGGTGTCAATGATGGCCTTCTGGACAGCAGTCAGGTCGGCAGTCTTACCCATGATTGCGGTTTTGAGTAATGAAATAGGCTGGGAGTTTTTAAAAGCCTCAGGAATCTTTTGCAGGTGTTTAGAGTTAATTAGTTGATTCAGATGATTAGGTTAATAGCTCGTTTAGAGACCCTTTTTATGATATACTAATTTTTTGAGACAGGAATTTTGGGTTTTCATGAGCTGTATGCCAAAATCATCAGTATTAAAACAATAAAAGACCTGAAATATTTCAGTTGGTGTGCAATGAATCTAAAATATATGAAAGTTTAATTTTTATCATTACATTATGGAAAATAATGAACTTTATCACAATATGCTAATTTTTTGAGAAGGACCTGTATAAGCCCGAAGATCAGATGGAAGATTATATAATCCCGAAGATCAGATGGAAGATTAAATAATCCTGAAGATCAAATGGAAGATTATATAATCCTGAAGATCAGATGGAAGATTATATAATCCTGAAGATCAGATGGAAGATTTTATAATCCTGTCAGATGGAAGATTATATAATCCTGAAGATCAGATGGAAGATTATATAATCCTGAAGATCAGATGGAAGATTATATAATCCCGAAGATCAGATGGAAGATTAAATAATCCCGAAGATCAGATGGAAGATTAAATAATCATGAAGATCAAATGGAAGATTATATAATCCTGAAGATCAGATGGAAGATTATATAATCCTGAAGATCAGATGGAAGATTTTATAATCCTGAAGATCAGATGGAAGATTATATAATCCTGAAGATCAGATGGAAGATTATATAATCCCGAAGATCAGATGGAAGATTATATAATCCCGAAGATCAAATGGAAGATTATATAATCCTGAAGATCAGATGGAAGATTATATAATCCCGAAGATCAGATGGAAGATTATATAATCCTGAAGAACAGCAGGAACTTTATATAGTAATCCTGAAGATCAGATGGAAGATTAAATAATCCGGAAGATCAGATGGAAGATTATATAATCCCGAAGATCAACTGGAAGATTATATAATCCCGAAGATCAGATGGAAGATTATATAATCCCGAAGATCAGATGGAAGATTATATAATCCCGAAGATCAGATGGAAGATTATATAATCCCGAAGATCAGATGGAAGATTATATAATCCCGAAGATCAGATGCAAGATTATATAATCCCGAAGATCAGATGGAAGATTATATAATCCCGAAGATCAGATGGAAGACTCGCTTTAACATTTCTAGAGACCACAGCCGAGACAACAAGTGAACAGCTCTATAACACTAACAAAACCTAAACTATAATTCTTCCAGTTTAGTTTGACTGTTTTATGTACTAATAAAGAGTAATTACAGTATTCATATGAACACAATACATGTATGCTTGGGTGAAGTTGAGATGTTCTGCATCAATAACACTCGTGGCATATTGCATTACAGGAGTGTAACTGAGCCTGGAGAGATAATGGACCCTGAAAGCATTGACAGGGAGAGTACAGTGAGAGTACAGTAACCCAGAGCCGTGTTTGACTGTACAGGGGAAGCAGATCTGCTCGATCATCAGAGCTCGCTTTACTTTCGATTCGAGCCTCTGTTTGTTTCAACAGCTACAGGACACATTTTGTACTTTTCTTTTATAAGGGAAACTGATATCCGACCATCTGCCCCAAACCAACCAACTCCCATAATCTGACATACTAAAATGATGAAACAGGGTTGCTATATTCTCAAGGCAGGACGAGTCCCAGGGTTTCTGTCCATACAAAGAAAGTCAATGAGGTCCAAAAGATCTTTTTTTTTTTTTTTCAACAAAATTTTTTTTATTGCATTTTTTAGAAAGTCCTAAAGGTTTGGAATGATCATTTTTGGATGCACTAACACTTAACATTATCTACTACTATCTTCCTATATGACAGTGATTCGGCTCAGTTTATGAAACCTTAGACAGGGGTGATCACAGTGAACACTCAGATCGGTGTTCTGATCCAGAAAGAGCCGTTGTCATGTACAATATGAAACACTGGGTACTATTATCACTAAGCATGTGTATTGCGTATGAGCAAATCACGATTCATCAAAAATGTTTGTATTAAAATGTATCCTAAATTTACGCAAGAATGTATGCTAGAACAGGCTTGTAGTGGATAAAAGCAGGATGACAAATAAGTTAAAACCGTGATTAAACTAAACTACACCTGTTCTATCTCTATTATGCTCTCTGTAGGCACTACTGTCCGGCTCCGGGTCGAGCTGAACACCGCTAGTCCAGTTTCAGTGCGAGAGATGGTCCTGGTTTGTATGAGCTCTTGAAGCTCCGCCCTCTCCTGGAAAGGGGGCGGGGAGCAGCAGCTCATTTGCATTTAAAGGGACACACACAAAGAGTGCGTTTTTGCTCACCCCCCAAAAAAGGCAATTGTAACACGCTATAAAAATTATCTGTGGGATATTTTGAGCAAAAACTTCATATACACACTCTGGGGACATCAGAGACTTATTTTACATCTTGTAAAAAGGGGCATAATAGGTGCCCTTTCAGAAGTTGTATTTCATCTAAACTTCACTATAATCATATTATATTAAAAATAAATAATACAATTTAATCTTAAATATTTTTATCATAAACAGTGTTTTTTGTTTCTCAATTTATCCAGAATGGTGCAGCTCTACTGACAACCATTGTAGAGTTGTTGCATAATTTACTCTCGGTTTGTCGGAAGTGAAAGTCTGACTGTACAGCTGTGTGTGTGTGTGTGTGTGTGTGTGTGTGTGTCTGTCTGTGTGTGTCTGTGTGTGTGTGTGTGTGTGTGTGTGTGTGTGTGTGTGTGTGACCGAACCGCAGAGCAGAAAGCACTTACTTGCCCCTCCAGGAGTGTTTGGTTGTGTAGAAACAGGCCAAGTCTCTGTTGTCTTTGAGGACGTTCATCTTCAGACAGCGCCTGTGAAGAGAGAAGAGGAGATTCACGTCTAACTCTCATTTACTTCCTGATTAAAGATGACAAAGGCCAGGTTTATGATCACGTATATAAGCTGTCAAATCTAGAAAGACATCTAGCAGTTTCTCGTAGTGTGAGAAGAGGGCGACAGTGACACTGTGGACTAGACATCACTAGACGCTCACAGATCAGTTAATTTTTAAAAGTTAAAGATTCACCCAAACATCTTCTACTAACACTCAATGCCTACAGGGTCCAAACACTCAAGACTTTTGTTCATCTTCAAAACTCAAATGAGGATTTTTTTGTTCATCCAATGAATGACTTGAGAACAGTCGAGCGAACACAGACTCCGCTGAGGTCCACAGACTCGGACCGGGAAGAGGACGCCGGATAAACATCTCCTCTCAGACTCTGCTACGCTCAAGCTCGCGGAGATAAGAACACTGAGACTGTGCTGAACTCCAGGAGTAACTTTACACAGTTAGTGTGTGTGTGTGCTGTGCGTTTACTCTACAAACAAAGCATGTGCACACACACATTCATTTAGAAATATAATTTATTTAACAGACTCTTCCACCATGGTTTTCTTAGTTTTTTATGCATTTAAGTTTTAGTTTGATAATTAGAGTCGATTCGGGGGAGAACACTGAAGCAGAGATGCAGGATATATCGGCCACCAGTATATCGGTATTGGTCATTATCGGTATCGGCCCAATAAAAAAATATTTAGCCAATATATTAAAGCCGATAAATAATGTATTATTTCCTTCAACTGAGAGAATGCGCACTGTTCATCATGATGGTTTTGAATTGCTTGAAATATGATTGATCACTTCAAAAAGGAAAATACAGTGAAGTGCAACATTATAATTGTGTGTTTGGGACATGGATTTTAAGTAGAGATGCACCGATTGATCGGCTGGTGACCGGAATCGGCCGATTTTCACGTGATCGGCGACCGGCCGGTCAGTCTGACACAATCCGATCAAATGCCGGTCAAATGCACTGGGGCGCCGCATGATTAACATCGCGCAACATCAGCATCACACGTGCACAGGGAACGCACATGTAGGAAGCCTCGTGAATTACGGCCGTTTCACACCGCAAGCGGGAGCAGCGTGTTTTTTTGTTTTGTTTTTTTGTTCGGCGTGCATGTTAATCAATGAGTGCATTCACACTGCGAGCAGGAGCGTCATCAGCTCATGAGCGTCGAGCAGGAGCGTCATCAGCTCATGAGCGTCGAGCAGGAGCGTCATCAGCTCGTGAGCGTCGAGCAGGAGCGTCATCAGCTCGTGAGCGTCGAGCAGGAGCGTCATCAGCTCTTGAGCGTCGAGCAGGAGCGTCATCAGCTCATGAGCGTCGAGCAGGAGCGTCATCAGCTCATGAGCGTCGAGCAGGAGCGTCATCAGCGCGTGAGCGTCGAGCAGGAGCGTCATCAGCTCATGAGCGTCGAGCAGGAGCGTCATCAGCGCGTGAGCGTCGAGGAGGAGCGTCATCAGCTCGTGAGCGTCGAGCAGGAGCGTCATCAGCTCGTGAGCGTCGAGCAGGAGCGTCATCAGCTCATGAGCGTCGAGCAGGAGCGTCATCAGCTCGTGAGCGTCGAGCAGGAGCGTCATCAGCGCGTGAGCTTCGAGCAGGAGCGTCATCAGCTCATGAGCGTCGAGCAGGAGCGTCATCAGCTCGTGAGCGTCGAGCAGGAGCGTCATCAGCTCCTGAGCGTCGAGCAGGAGCGTCATCAGCTCCTGAGCGTCGAGCAGGAGCGTCATCAGCTCATGAGCGTCGAGCAGGAGCGTCATCAGCTCGTGAGCTTCGAGCAGGAGCGTCATCAGCTCGTGAGCGTCGAGCAGGAGCGTCATCAGCTCATGAGCGTCGAGCAGGAGCGTCATCAGCTCGTGAACTTCGAGCAGGAGCGTCATCAGCTCGTGAGCGTCGAGCAGGAGCGTCATCAGCTCTTGAGCGTCGAGCAGGAGCGTCATCAGCTCATGAGCGTCGAGCAGGAGCGTCATCAGCTCATGAGCGTCGAGCAGGAGCGTCATCAGCTCGTGAGCGTCGAGCAGGAGCGTCATCAGCTCGTGAGCGTCGAGCAGGAGCGTCATCAGCTCGTGAGCGTCGAGCAGGAGCGTCATCAGCTCATGAGCGTCGAGCAGGAGCGTCATCAGCTCATGAGCGTCGAGCAGGAGCGTCATCAGCTCATGAGCGTCGAGCAGGAGCGTCATCAGCTCATGAGCGTCGAGCAGGAGCGTCATCAGCTCGTGAGCGTCGAGCAGGAGCGTCATCAGCTCGTGAGCGTCGAGCAGGAGCGTCATCAGCTCGTGAGCGTCGAGCAGGAGCGTCATCAGCTCGTGAGCGTCGAGCAGGAGCGTCATCAGCTCATGAGCGTCGAGCAGGAGCGTCATCAGCTCATGAGCGTCGAGCAGGAGCGTCATCAGCGCGTGAGCGTCGAGCAGGAGCGTCATCAGCTCATGAGCGTCGAGCAGGAGCGTCATCAGCTCATGAGCGTCGAGCAGGAGCGTCATCAGCGCGTGAGCGTCGAGCAGGAGCGTCATCAGCTCATGAGCGTCGAGCAGGAGCGTCATCAGCGCGTGAGCGTCGAGCAGGAGCGTCATCAGCTCATGAGCGTCGAGCAGGAGCGTCATCAGCTCGTGAGCGTCGAGCAGGAGCGTCATCAGCTCATGAGCGTCGAGCAGGAGCGTCATCAGCTCATGAGCGTCGAGCAGGAGCGTCATCAGCTCATGAGCGTCGAGCAGGAGCGTCATCAGCTCGTGAGCGTCGAGCAGGAGCGTCATCAGCTCGTGAGCGTCGAGCAGGAGCGTCATCAGCTCATGAGCGTCGAGCAGGAGCGTCATCAGCTCATGAGCGTCGAGCAGGAGCGTCATCAGCGCGTGAGCGTCGAGCAGGAGCGTCATCAGCTCATGAGCGTCGAGCAGGAGCGTCATCAGCGCGTGAGCGTCGAGGAGGAGCGTCATCAGCTCGTGAGCGTCGAGCAGGAGCGTCATCAGCTCGTGAGCGTCGAGCAGGAGCGTCATCAGCTCATGAGCGTCGAGCAGGAGCGTCATCAGCTCGTGAGCGTCGAGCAGGAGCGTCATCAGCGCGTGAGCTTCGAGCAGGAGCGTCATCAGCTCATGAGCGTCGAGCAGGAGCGTCATCAGCTCGTGAGCGTCGAGCAGGAGCGTCATCAGCTCATGAGCGTCGAGCAGGAGCGTCATCAGCTCCTGAGCGTCGAGCAGGAGCGTCATCAGCTCATGAGCGTCGAGCAGGAGCGTCATCAGCTCGTGAGCTTCGAGCAGGAGCGTCATCAGCTCGTGAGCGTCGAGCAGGAGCGTCATCAGCTCATGAGCGTCGAGCAGGAGCGTCATCAGCTCGTGAACTTCGAGCAGGAGCGTCATCAGCTCGTGAGCGTCGAGCAGGAGCGTCATCAGCTCTTGAGCGTCGAGCAGGAGCGTCATCAGCTCATGAGCGTCGAGCAGGAGCGTCATCAGCTCATGAGCGTCGAGCAGGAGCGTCATCAGCTCGTGAGCGTCGAGCAGGAGCGTCATCAGCTCGTGAGCGTCGAGCAGGAGCGTCATCAGCTCGTGAGCGTCGAGCAGGAGCGTCATCAGCTCATGAGCGTCGAGCAGGAGCGTCATCAGCTCATGAGCGTCGAGCAGGAGCGTCATCAGCTCATGAGCGTCGAGCAGGAGCGTCATCAGCTCATGAGCGTCGAGCAGGAGCGTCATCAGCTCGTGAGCGTCGAGCAGGAGCGTCATCAGCTCGTGAGCGTCGAGCAGGAGCGTCATCAGCTCGTGAGCGTCGAGCAGGAGCGTCATCAGCTCGTGAGCGTCGAGCAGGAGCGTCATCAGCTCATGAGCGTCGAGCAGGAGCGTCATCAGCTCATGAGCGTCGAGCAGGAGCGTCATCAGCGCGTGAGCGTCGAGCAGGAGCGTCATCAGCTCATGAGCGTCGAGCAGGAGCGTCATCAGCTCATGAGCGTCGAGCAGGAGCGTCATCAGCGCGTGAGCGTCGAGCAGGAGCGTCATCAGCTCATGAGCGTCGAGCAGGAGCGTCATCAGCGCGTGAGCGTCGAGCAGGAGCGTCATCAGCTCATGAGCGTCGAGCAGGAGCGTCATCAGCTCGTGAGCGTCGAGCAGGAGCGTCATCAGCTCATGAGCGTCGAGCAGGAGCGTCATCAGCTCATGAGCGTCGAGCAGGAGCGTCATCAGCGCGTGAGCGTCGAGCAGGAGCGTCATCAGCGCGTGAGCGTCGAGCAGGAGCGTCATCAGCTCATGAGCGTCGAGCAGGAGCGTCATCAGCTCATGAGCGTCGAGCAGGAGCGTCATCAGCGCGTGAGCGTCGTGCAGGAGCGTCATCAGCTCATGAGCGTCGAGCAGGAGCGTCATCAGCTCATGAGCGTCGAGCAGGAGCGTCATCAGCTCGTGAGCGTCGAGCAGGAGCGTCATCAGCGCGTGAGCGTCGTGCAGGAGCGTCATCAGCTCATGAGCGTCGAGCAGGAGCGTCATCAGCTCATGAGCGTCGAGCAGGAGCGTCATCAGCGCGTGAGCGTCGAGCAGGAGCGTCATCAGCGCGTGAGCGTCGAGCAGGAGCGTCATCAGCGCGTGAGCGTCGAGCAGGAGCGTCATCAGCTCATGAGCGTCGAGCAGGAGCGTCATCAGCTCATGAGCGTCGAGCAGGAGCGTCATCAGCGCGTGAGCGTCGTGCAGGAGCGTCATCAGCTCATGAGCGTCGAGCAGGAGCGTCATCAGCTCATGAGCGTCGAGCAGGAGCGTCATCAGCTCGTGAGCGTCGAGCAGGAGCGTCATCAGCGCGTGAGCGTCGTGCAGGAGCGTCATCAGCTCATGAGCGTCGAGCAGGAGCGTCATCAGCTCATGAGCGTCGAGCAGGAGCGTCATCAGCTCATGAGCGTCGAGCAGGAGCGTCATCAGCTCGTGAGCGTCGTGCAGGAGCGTCATCAGCTCATGAGCATCGAGCAGGAGCGTCATCAGCTCATGAGCGTCGAGCAGGAGCGTCATCAGCGCGTGAGCTTCAAGCAGGAGCGTCATCAGCGCGTGAGCGTCGAGCAGCTCATCAGCTCATGAGCTCATCAGCTCATGAGCGTCGAGCAGGAGCGTCATCAGCGCGTGAGCTTCGAGCAGGAGCGTCATCAGCTCGTGAGCGTCGAGCAGGAGCGTCATCAGCTCGTGAGCTTCGAGCAGGAGCGTCATCAGCTCGTGAGCGTCGAGCAGGAGCGTCATCAGCTCATGAGCGTCGAGCAGGAGCGTCATCAGCTCGTGAGCGTCGAGCAGGAGCGTCATCAGCGCGTGAACTTCGAGCAGGAGCGTCATCAGCTCGTGAGCGTCGAGCAGGAGCGTCATCAGCTCTTGAGCGTCGAGCAGGAGCGTCATCAGCTCATGAGCGTCGAGCAGGAGCGTCATCAGCTCATGAGCGTCGAGCAGGAGCGTCATCAGCGCGTGAGCGTCGAGCAGGAGCGTCATCAGCTCGTGAGCGTCGAGCAGGAGCGTCATCAGCGCGTGAGCGTCGAGCAGGAGCGTCATCAGCTCATGAGCGTCGAGCAGGAGCGTCATCAGCTCGTGAGCGTCGAGCAGGAGCGTCATCAGCTCGTGAGCGTCGAGCAGGAGCGTCATCAGCTCATGAGCGTCCAGCAAGAGCGTCATCAGCTCGTGAGCGTCGAGCAGGAGCGTCATCAGCGCGTGAGCGTCGAGCAGGAGCGTCATCAGCTCGTGAGCGTCGAGCAGGAGCGTCATCAGCGCGTGAGCGTCGAGCAGGAGCGTCATCAGCTCGTGAGCGTCGAGCAGGAGCGTCATCAGCTCTTGAGCGTCGAGCAGGAGCGTCATCAGCTCATGAGCGTCGAGCAGGAGCGTCATCAGCTCGTGAGCGTCGAGCAGGAGCGTCATCAGCTCCTGAGCTTCGAGCAGGAGCGTCATCAGCTCGTGAGCGTCGAGCAGGAGCGTCATCAGCGCGTGAGCGTCGAGCAGGAGCGTCATCAGCTCGTGAGCGTCGAGCAGGAGCGTCATC
Source organism: Rhinichthys osculus (assembly GCA_029959095.1). Classification (NCBI taxonomy): domain Eukaryota; kingdom Metazoa; phylum Chordata; class Actinopteri; order Cypriniformes; family Leuciscidae; genus Rhinichthys; species Rhinichthys osculus. The sequence continues at coordinate 31,650,740 of JARWKJ010000023.1, forward strand.
AGCTCGTGAGCGTCGAGCAGGAGCGTCATCAGCTCGTGAGCGCCGAGCAGGAGCGTCATCAGCTCATGAGCGTCGAGCAGGAGCGTCATCAGCTCGTGAGCGTCGAGCAGGAGCGTCATCAGCTCGTGAGCGTCGAGCAGGAGCGTCATCAGCTCATGAGCGTCGAGCAGGAGCGTCATCAGCTCGTGAGCGTCGAGCAGGAGCGTCATCAGCTCATGAGCGTCGAGCAGGAGCGTCATCAGCTCGTGAGTGTCGAGCAGGAGCGTCATCAGCTCATGAGCGTCGAGCAGGAGCGTCATCAGCTCGTGAGTGTCGAGCAGGAGCGTCATCAGCTCATGAGCGTCGAGCAGGAGCGTCATCAGCTCATGAGCGTCGAGCAGGAGCGTCATCAGCTCATGAGCGTCGAGCAGGAGCGTCATCAGCTCATGAGCGTCGAGCAGGAGCGTCATCAGCGCGTGAGCGTCGAGCAGGAGCGTCATCAGCGCGTGAGCGTCGAGCAGGAGCGTCATCAGCTCGTGAGTGTCGAGCAGGAGCGTCATCAGCGCGTGAGCGTCGAGCAGGAGCGTCATCAGCGCGTGAGCGTCGAGCAGGAGCGTCATCAGCTCGTGAGCGTCGAGCAGGAGCGTCATCAGCTCATGAGCGTCGAGCAGGAGCGTCATCAGCGCGTGAGCGTCGAGCAGGAGCGTCATCAGCTCGTGAGCGTCGAGCAGGAGCGTCATCAGCGCGTGAGCGTCGAGCAGGAGCGTCATCAGCGCGTGAGCGTCGAGCAGGAGCGTCATCAGCTCGTGAGCGTCGAGCAGGAGCGTCATCAGCGCGTGAGCGTCGAGCAGGAGCGTCATCAGCTCATGAGCGTCGAGCAGGAGCGTCATCAGCGCGTGAGCGTCGAGCAGGAGCGTCATCAGCGCGTGAGCGTCGAGCAGGAGCGTCATCAGCTCGTGAGCGTCGAGCAGGAGCGTCATCAGCGCGTGAGCGTCGAGCAGGAGCGTCATCAGCTCATGAGCGTCGAGCAGGAGCGTCATCAGCGCGTGAGCGTCGAGCAGGAGCGTCATCAGCGCGTGAGCGTCGAGCAGGAGCGTCATCAGCTCATGAGCGTCGAGCAGGAGCGTCATCAGCTCGTGAGCGTCGAGCAGGAGCGTCATCAGCTCATGAGCGTCGAGCAGGAGCGTCATCAGCTCATGAGCGTCGAGCAGGAGCGTCATCAGCTCGTGAGCGTCGAGCAGGAGCGTCATCAGCTCATGAGCGTCGAGCAGGAGCGTCATCAGCTCATGAGCGTCGAGCAGGAGCGTCATCAGCTCGTGAGCGTCGAGCAGGAGCGTCATCAGCGCGTGAGCGTCGAGCAGGAGCGTCATCAGCGCGTGAGCGTCGAGCAGGAGCGTCATCAGCGCGTGAGCGTCGAGCAGGAGCGTCATCAGCTCGTGAGCGTCGAGCAGGAGCGTCATCAGCGCGTGAGCGTCGAGCAGGAGCGTCATCAGCTCATGAGCGTCGAGCAGGAGCGTCATCAGCGCGTGAGCGTCGAGCAGGAGCGTCATCAGCGCGTGAGCGTCGAGCAGGAGCGTCATCAGCTCATGAGCGTCGAGCAGGAGCGTCATCAGCTCATGAGCGTCGAGCAGGAGCGTCATCAGCGCGTGAGCGTCGAGCAGGAGCGTCATCAGCTCATGAGCGTCGAGCAGGAGCGTCATCAGCTCGTGAGCGTCGAGCAGGAGCGTCATCAGCTCGTGAGCGTCGAGCAGGAGCGTCATCAGCTCATGAGCGTCGAGCAGGAGCGTCATCAGCTCATGAGCGTCGAGCAGGAGCGTCATCAGCGCGTGAGCGTCGAGCAGGAGCGGCGCGTGAGCAACACTGAAGCGCGGGTTTCAGCGCCGAGTCTATTTTTGCTGCGCTCAATTTAAGTGAAAGCACACTTTTGATGGACAAAATAAATATGATTTCATCCAAAAAGTGCCCAAAATGCACAGAATTTGCATGTCTGGTGTGTTTTACTTTTAACAAGAACTGAAGTAGGCTAGGCTATGTCAGAAAAGAAAATGAAGACTCAAAAATATTTATAGAAAATTGACCCATTTAAACTCATTTTTATTATTTCCCAATCATTTCCCTGCACATGCTCCACTTGTCCTGTTTAGCCTGGCTGGACATGTGTCAGATGAGAGAAGAACTGTGTGAGAAATATAACTTGCCATTGATGTACAAGTGATTGCAATAGGCCTGTGTGTGTGTGAGAAATATCTTTATACTGCAAGGCTATATTTATTTAATTTTTATTTGTTATTTATATATTATTTTATTGCCATTACCTGTTTTCATACAGAAGTTTAGTTTGCTAAATATATCAAATTTTTTTTAGTTGGATATTGGATGTGAAAAGGAAATGGTTCTTCCATAACACTGCACTTTAGATGTGTGTGGATTTCCCACACCAGGAATAATTTATAACGATTATCTGTTCAAAAAATGTTCTATGCAAAATGTTCTATTAAAGAGAAGATAGAAAATAAATATTTGTGTGTGCTGTAAAGTGGTTTGAAAAAATGAAATCGGAATCGGCTAAAATCGGTATCGGCAGGTCAAACTCGAGGAAAAATCGGAAATCGGATCGGCCTAGAAAATTGTAATCGGTGCATCTCTAATGTTAATGGTGAGACTTTTGTTTTTGTAATCAGGTTCTAAAAAATTATATAAAAACTTGGATTTAGATTTATCGGCCAATATATCGGTTATCGGTATCGGCCGAAATGTTCCTCTCGGTGCATCCCTGATTCCCTACACAGAAGCACTGCATCCCTGATTCCCTGATTCCCTACACTGAGGCACAGAAGCACTGAATCTAGGGGTGTAACAGTTCACGAAATTCACGGTTCGGTTCGGTACGTTTTCGATACTGCAAAAAGAAAGAAATGCCAGAGAAATTTCCTTGATTTAATTTTATATTTTTATTAAAAACTAACATCATAAAGCATGATATTTTATTACTTTGAGCAATGATGGAGCTATACTTGACTTTTCTTAGAGCATATAAAACAAAACAGCTCCTTGGACAAAATGAAATGTAATATTGTAGTAGTTATAAACAAAGGTTTATTTTAGTTCAGATTAACATTTGAGGGCAGAAACTGTATTCATAATGTCGAAATAAAACCGACGTAATGTTACTTGAAAGCATTATAGCCGACTATTCCTGCCACACTCCCATGGTTACAGTGAGTAGTGTCTACAGTTAGTAGTGTTACTACAGTTAGTAGAGTTACTACAGTTAGTAGTGTTACTACAGTTAGTAGAGTTACTACAGTTAGTAGTGTTACTACAGTTAGTAGAGTTACTACAGTTAGTAGTGTTACTACAGTTAGTAGAGTTACTACAGTTAGTAGTGTTACTACAGTTAGTAGAGTTACTACAGTTAGTAGTGTTACTACAGTTAGCAGTGTTACTACAGTTAGCAGTGTTACTACAGTTAGTAGAGTTACTACAGTTAGTAGTGTTACTACAGTTAGCAGTGTTACTACAGTTAGCAGTGTTACTACAGTTAGTAGAGTTACTACAGTTAGTAGTGTTACTACAGTTAGTAGAGTTACTACAGTTAGTAGTGTTACTACAGTTAGTAGTGTTACTACAGTTAGTAGTGTTACTACAGTTAGTAGTGTTACTACAGTTAGTAGAGTTACTACAGTTAGTAGTGTTACTACAGTTAGCAGTGTTACTACAGTTAGCAGTGTTACTACAGTTAGCAGTGTTACTACAGTTAGTAGAGTTACTACAGTTAGTAGTGTTTCTACAGTTAGCAGTGTTACTACAGTTAGCAGTGTTACTACAGTTAGTAGAGTTACTACAGTTAGTAGTGTTACTACAGTTAGCAGTGTTACTACAGTTAGTAGAGTTACTACAGTTAGTAGTGTTACTACAGTTAGTAGAGTTACTACAGTTAGTAGTGTTACTACAGTTAGTAGAGTTACTACAGTTAGTAGTGTTACTACAGTTAGTAGAGTTACTACAGTTAGTAGTGTTACTACAGTTAGCAGTGTTACTACAGTTAGCAGTGTTACTACAGTTAGTAGAGTTACTACAGTTAGTAGTGTTACTACAGTTAGCAGTGTTACTACAGTTAGCAGTGTTACTACAGTTAGTAGAGTTACTACAGTTAGTAGTGTTACTACAGTTAGTAGAGTTACTACAGTTAGTAGTGTTACTACAGTTAGTAGTGTTACTACAGTTAGCAGTGTTACTACAGTTAGTAGAGTTACTACAGTTAGTAGTGTTACTACAGTTAGCAGTGTTACTACAGTTAGCAGTGTTACTACAGTTAGCAGTGTTACTACAGTTAGTAGAGTTACTACAGTTAGTAGTGTTTCTACAGTTAGCAGTGTTACTACAGTTAGCAGTGTTACTACAGTTAGTAGAGTTACTACAGTTAGTAGTGTTACTACAGTTAGCAGTGTTACTACAGTTAGTAGAGTTACTACAGTTAGTAGTGTTACTACAGTTAGTAGAGTTACTACAGTTAGTAGTGTTACTACAGTTAGTAGAGTTACTACAGTTAGTAGTGTTACTACAGTTAGCAGTGTTACTACAGTTAGTAGAGTTACTACAGTTAGTAGTGTTTCTACAGTTAGCAGTGTTACTACAGTTAGTAGTGTTACTACAGTTAGTAGAGTTACTACAGTTAGTAGAGTTACTACAGTTAGTAGTGTTACTACAGTTAGTAGAGTTACTACAGTTAGCAGTGTTACTACAGTTAGTAGAGTTACTACAGTTAGTAGTGTTACTACAGTTAGTAGAGTTACTACAGTTAGTAGTGTTACTACAGTTAGTAGAGTTACTACAGTTAGCAGTGTTACTACAGTTAGCAGTGTTACTACAGTTAGTAGAGTTACTACAGTTAGTAGTGTTACTACAGTTAGCAGTGTTACTACAGTTAGCAGTGTTACTACAGTTAGTAGAGTTACTACAGTTAGTAGAGTTACTACAGTTAGCAGTGTTACTACAGTTAGCAGTGTTACTACAGTTAGTAGAGTTACTACAGTTAGTAGTGTTACTACAGTTAGCAGTGTTACTACAGTTAGCAGTGTTACTACAGTTAGTAGAGTTACTACAGTTAGTAGTGTTACTACAGTTAGTAGAGTTACTACAGTTAGTAGTGTTACTACAGTTAGTAGTGTTACTACAGTTAGTAGAGTTACTACAGTTAGTAGTGTTACTACAGTTAGCAGTGTTACTACAGTTAGCAGTGTTACTACAGTTAGTAGTGTTACTACAGTTAGTAGAGTTACTACAGTTAGTAGAGTTACTACAGTTAGTAGTGTTACTACAGTTAGTAGAGTTACTACAGTTAGTAGAGTTACTACAGTTAGCAGTGTTACTACAGTTAGTAGTGTTACTACAGTTAGTAGTGTTACTACAGTAAACCCATGGTGATGTTGCTGATCTGTGGACACTGGATAGTTCATTCATGGCACAATGTTTCTCCTGGTTTCCACATCTGCGCTGTTTGATCCGTTAATAACAGAGAAATGTGAATGTTTCTCACTAGATCTCGCAGCGATGTTATTACTTCAGTGGCGAATTGAAATGCTTTCTTTACTGGATTCCTCTGTGTAGTAACAGTGCTGATGATGAAGATCGGCTCGCGCTGCATTGGTCCACACTGATAAACGGTCCGTCAACCACACAATAACGAGTGGCTCAGTTTCGTTCCGCTTACATTACATTTGCCATTTGATGTTGGGCAATGTTGTGGTCACGCCAGCGTCTCTTACATTATGAGCGGCTTGCCACGTGCGACGCGCCTACATTTGAAATAACGAAATTTTGGTCGGCAGGAAAAATGGTCCAACGAACGGTTCAATACGAATACGTGTATCGTTACACCCCTAGCTGAAGCACTGCATCCCTGATTCCCTGATTCCCTACACTGAGGCACAGAAGCGCTGAGCAAAGAAAGCTTTTATCACTGGAGCAGAGGCCGTGTTGCAGGAGCCCATGATGATCCTGGAAACATCCCCCAGCACACTCCACACTGATCCACACCTCACACTCAAACTAGTGTTCTGAGCCTGAAGCCATGGAAAAACACTGAGGCTTTATGGGTAATTCTGACAAGTGAAAACACAGATGTAAAATTTAAATTTTACTTAACTTAAAAAAAAGAGTTTTAATCATGGAAATCACTTTTTGTCATCCATAAAAGTAGGTTATGAGTTTCACTTTAAATATAATGCAAACAACATTTATATTGTGTTCGGTGAAAAAGGCACATGCGATGGGAGGAAAGGGAAGCGAGGGTCATGTTCACTGAGAGCCACAGCTCACAGACGAGGACACGGGAAGAGGAGGGGAAGAGGTGCTGACCTGTGAACCGTGTTGAACATGAATGTCTCTGTCAGCAACACTGACTCCTTCCTTCCTCTCCTCAGCCCAGCACTGAACCCGTACAGCAGCACAGGACTCCTGTCTCGCAGTATCAGCTAAAGCTAATCGTTCATCAGTCCTCCGCCGCTCCCAGCACTGAACCCATACAGCAGCTCAGGACTCCTGACTCGCAGTATCAGCTAAAGCTAATCGTTCATCAGTCCACCGCCGCTCCCAACACTGAACCCATACAGCAGCTCAGGACTCCTGACTCGCAGTATCAGCTAAAGCTAATCGTTCATCAGTCCACCGCCACTCCCAGCACTGAACCCGTACAGCAGCTCCGGACTCCTGACTCGCAGTATCAGCTAAAGCTAATCTTTCATCAGTCCACCGCCGCTCCCAGCACTGAACCCGTACAGCAGCTCAGGGCTCCTGACTCGCAGTATCAGCTAAAGCTAATCATTCATCAGTCCACCGCCGCTCCCAGCACTGAACCCGTACAGCAGCTCAGGACTCCTGACTCGCAGTATCAGCTAAAGCTAAACGGTCATCAGTCCACCGCCGCTCCCAACACTGAACCCGTACAGCAGCTCAGGACTCCTGACTCGCAGTATCAGCTAAAGCTAATCGTTCATCAGTCCTCCGCCGCTCCCAGCACTGAACCCGTACAGCAGCTCAGGGCTCCTGACTCGCAGTATCAGCTAAAGCTAATCGTTCATCAGTCCACCGCCGCTCCCAGCACTGAACCCGTACAGCAGCTCAGGGCTCCTGACTCGCAGTATCAGCTAAAGCTAATCGTTCATCAGTCCACCGCCGCTCCCAACACTGAACCCGTACAGCAGCTCAGGGCTCCTGACTCGCAGTATCAGCTAAAGCTAATCGTTCATCAGTCCACCGCCGCTCCCAACACTGAACCCGTACAGCAGCTCAGGACTCCTGACTCGCAGTATCAGCTAAAGCTAATCGTTCATCAGTCCACCGCCGCTCCCAGCACTGAACCCATACAGCAGCTCAGGACTCCTGACTCGCAGTATCAGCTAAAGCTAATCGTTCATCAGTCCACCGCTGCTCCCAGCACTGAACCCGTACAGCAGCTCAGGACTCCTGACTCGCAGTATCAGCTAAAGCTAATCGTTCATCAGTCCACCGCCGCTCCCAACACTGAACCCATACAGCAGCTCAGGACTCCAGACTCGCAGTATCAGCTAAAGCTAATCGTTCATCAGTCCACCGCCGCTCCCAACACTGAACCCGTACAGCAGCTCAGGGCTCCTGACTCGCAGTATCAGCTAAAGCTAATCGTTCATCAGTCCACCGCCGCTCCCAACACTGAACCCGTACAGCAGCTCAGGGCTCCTGACTCGCAGTATCAGCTAAAGCTAATCGTTCATCAGTCCACCGCCGCTCCCAGCACTGAACCCGTACAGCAGCTCAGGGCTCCTGACTCGCAGTATCAGCTAAAGCTAATCGTTCATCAGTAGGGATGGGACGGTATGAAAATTTCATATCACGATTATAGTGACCAAAGTTATCACGATTATCAATATTATCATGGTGGTTTTGTTAAAATGAGATGGAAATGTTCAAAATGAACTGATGCTCACCCTGAAAACATTTGAAAATCAACAAACAAAAAATACAATTAGCAGGCTAGCAGCTATATGCACTTTTTTAAGCATAAACATTATATTAACATTAACATGGAGCCCTGAGAGTGAGAGGTATAAGTTTTCCTAGTGCAGCTTTTAATGAACCCGTCATTAAACCCTATCATTAATAATGATAATTACACTTATGGATGTGTATGACTGAATATTATTATTATTAATAAATAATAAATCGCTTTCTCTCTCACACACGCACGCACGCACACACACTTTAAATGAACAAAATATGTTGGTTGGGTCAGGGTGACTAAACTACTGGAATACTTATAATGACTGTTGTAAATAGCAACGCACTACACAGCGCACATCCATGTCTCGGATCACCGTGGACGCAATCTCTGGTTTCATTCAAATGTGTATGTCTTGCGTCTCAGTTTTGATTGTATTGAAAATTAAATCAGAGTAATTTAGTATTAATACGACTACAATATTGTTGAAGTGATCACATTTACTTTACGATTGATTTGGACACTGTAACTTGTATAGCCTAATGGATTTATAAACCGGCAAGATTTAAAAACATTAGGCCCTAAGTTAATCACAATTCAATATTTCATGTCCCTGAAATTATTTCTGTGGTAAAAAATAAAACTGTAATAAGTTTACTATGAATGAATACAATACATTATCCCTTAAATGTCACCCTTAATAGTTTGAATATGTTCGTTCGTTTTGGCTCAAATACACTTGCTGTAAAACTTTTCTCTTCGCGGAAGCTTTGCAATAATTACAAGTGAGATAATGAAATAATTCATCTCCAATAAATTTTTTGTCTAATTATTTGCCCAAGTTAGTTGTGCTATTAAGGTAAAAATTAACTCAGTGGGTGGTTGTCACGTAACGTTAGATGACTTAGCAGATTTGACGTGTTTCCCCCTTTTGCAGCGACTTTCCTCTTGCAAGATTTGCAGACAGGATGCCCATCCTCGATTAAATTGCCCTCGGGACTCTTGTAATAGCCAAAATACGACCATACCTCCGATTTTGTCCTCTTGGATGGCTGAAAAATCTCCCGTGCGCTGTCACTGCCTTCCGCCATGTCTTCTCGCGCAAAAAAACAACATTGCATCTGCGCGCCTGCTCGCGCCTGCGTCAGACTGATTCTGGCTGGACAGGATTTACCGCGAGTTTTCAAAATCACGATAATCAAACACGGTTTTTATGATAATTAAATTTTAAACGATAATACTAACCGCCAGGACATTTTATCGTGGTTTATCGTGAAACCGGTAATCGTCCCATCCCTATTCATCAGTCCACCGCCGCTCCCAACACTGAACCCGTACAGCAGCTCAGGACTCCTGACTCGCAGTATCAGCTAAAGCTAATCGTTCATCAGTCCACCGCCGCTCCCAGCACTGAACCCGTACAGCAGCTCAGGACTCCTGACTCGCAGTATCAGCTAAAGCTAATCGTTCATCAGTCCACCGCCGCTCCCAGCACTGAACCCGTACAGCAGCTCCGGACTCCTGACTCGCAGTATCAGCTAAAGCTAATCGTTCATCAGTCCACCGCCGCTCCCAGCACTGAACCCGTACAGCAGCTCCGGACTCCTGACTCGCAGTATCAGCTAAAGCTAATCGTTCATCAGTCCACCGCCGCTCCCAGCACTGAACCCGTACAGCAGCTCAGGACTCCTGACTCGCAGTATCAGCTAAAGCTAATCGTTCATCAGTCCACCGCCGCTACCAGCACTGAACCCATACAGCAGCTCAGGGCTCCTGACTCGCAGTATCAGCTAAAGCTAATCGTTCATCAGTCCACCGCCGCTCCCAACACTGAACCCGTACAGCAGCTCAGGACTCCTGACTCGCAGTATCAGCTAAAGCTAATCGTTCATCAGTCCACCGCCGCTCCCAACACTGAACCCGTACAGCAGCTCAGGACTCCTGACTCGCAGTATCAGCTAAAGCTAATCGTTCATCAGTCCACCGCCGCTCCCAGCACTGAACCCGTACAGCAGCTCAGGACTCCTGACTCGCAGTATCAGCTAAAGCTAATCGTTCATCAGTCCTCCGCCGCTCCCAACACTGAACCTGTACAGCAGCTCAGGACTCCTGACTCGCAGTATCAGCTAAAGCTAATCGTTCATCAGTCCACCGCCGCTCCCAGCACTGAACCCGTACAGCAGCTCAGGACTCCTGACTCGCAGTATCAGCTAAAGCTAATCGTTCATCAGTCCACCGCCGCTCCCAGCACTGAACCCGTACAGCAGCTCAGGACTCCTGACTCGCAGTATCAGCTAAAGCTAATCGTTCATCAGTCCACCGCCGCTCCCAACACTGAACCCGTACAGCAGCTCAGGGCTCCTGACTCGCAGTATCAGCTAAAGCTAATCGTTCATCAGTCCTCCGCCGCTCCCAACACTGAACCCGTACAGCAGCTCAGGACTCCTGACTCGCAGTATCAGCTAAAGCTAATCGTTCATCAGTCCACCGCCGCTCCCAACACTGAACCCGTACAGCAGCTCAGGGCTCCTGACTCGCAGTATCAGCTAAAGCTAATCGTTCATCAGTCCTCCGCCGCTCCCAGCACTGAACCCGTACAGCAGCTCAGGACTCCTGACTCGCAGTATCAGCTAAAGCTAATCGTTCATCAGTCCTCCGCCGCTCCCAACACTGAACCCGTACAGCAGCTCAGGGCTCCTGACTCGCAGTATCAGCTAAAGCTAATCGTTCATCAGTCCACCGCCGCTCCCAGCACTGGGAAGAACTGCGGCTTTACACTGGAACTACTAACCCAGGGTCAGATCTAAGCTCGGGTTAATCTTATCCTGGGATCTCTTGTTCCATTGTCTCCAGTTATTCTCGACTCATTATTGGGTAGTCAGATTTTGAGATTTTACATTGTACACTGGTAAACTTAAGCTAAGGTTTTAATTTGCATATTTGGTACATCATCAATTAGAAAAGTATCGCCATTTAAATGTCTTTAAATTGTAAAAGAAATATGTGAACGTATTCTGATCTAGAGATATGAACGCTAGAGTAACATCTTTCCAAAATGACTAAAGTATAAATGTCTAAATTAATTAACAAGAGAAATCGATTTTGAGAAATAGCTTATACAATTTCTTTTTTTTAAATGTGTTAAAAATGTAATAAAATAAATATTTTAAAAAATGCTTTTCATGGCCAATCTCCTCGATTCATTGAGCAAGTAAACTGTAATGAAATAAAGGAAGCGCTGGAGGAAGATGCGGTAATCTCAGTCTACAGGACAACTAAAATAAAGTAATTAATGATAAACCCACGATCTGGATTAAAACACTGCAGGCCATCAGTGGCAGAAAGTGCACGTATCTGTGACCTGTAATCCCGCTGGTGTTCTGAGAGCCGATGGGATTACAGCACTCGGATGCGACGCATTAATAGCTTAAGTATGTTAAAAATCCAGCGCCAATTCCAGGATGAGGTCACATGATCGATCTCAACAGCTCAGCGCTGATCAATACAAGCGGTTTAAAACGGCACAGAAACACACTCTCTTTAAGAGCCGTCCTTCGTTCTGCACTGAAGCATCACAGAAATACAGAAAACACATTCCCACACACCGAGAGTGAGTCTGTGCCTCTTCTGTACAGGTTTGCCCTACGCTGGAGGATTTCTGCTAAACTGCTGAAACTGAGGGTTTTATGAATGCAAAGCTCAACCGTAATGCTGACACTGAAAGCAATAAAGGTTGTGATGAATCTGCTCCTGTATCTGCAGGCTTCAATAAAACACGATCACAGTCAAGATCGTGTTGCATGACATTTACACTAGCATTGCATAACTGCTCACGACGAGCTCGAGGGCTTATTGCCTGTCAGTTATTACACACACACACTCAAGTTTATATCCTTCTAAGTTTATAAATAGTTGTAGTACTTTTGCACAATTTCAGTTACACACACAACATGATCAAGTGTTTGGTGTAACTGAAAATGTTGTGTAACTGAAATTGTGCAAAAGTACTACAACTATTTACACTTTCATTTTTTTCTTTCACTTCTGCAATAATCTGTCTTCTTTTAAAAGAGACCAACCATAGGTCTGCATTCATCAGTTAATGAAGTTCGGATCTGTGCTCAAAAGAGTAGACAGTAGTGAACAGGTTAAGTGTAGACAGTAGTGAACGGGTTAAGAGTAGACAGTAGCGAACGGGTTAAGAGTAGACAGTAGCGAACGGGTTAAGAGTAGACAGTAGCGAACGGGTTAAGAGTAGACAGTAGCGAACGGGTTAAGAGTAGACAGTGTGTAAAGGGTTAAGTGTAGACAGTAGCGAACGGGTTAAGAGTAGACAGTAGCGAACAGGTTAAGAGTAGACAGTAGCGAACGGGTTAAGAGTAGACAGTGTGTAAAGGGTTAAGAGTAGACAGTAGCTAACGGGTTAAGAGTAGACAGTAGCGAACGGGTTAAGAGTAGACAGTAGCGAACGGGTTAAGAGTAGACAGTGTGTAAAGGGTTAAGAGTAGACAGTAGCGAACGGGTTAAGAGTAGACAGTAGCGAACGGGTTAAGAGTAGACAGTAGCGAACGAGTTAAGAGTAGACAGTAGCGAACGGGTTAAGAGTAGACAGTAGCGAACGGGTTAAGAGTAGACAGTAGAGTAGACAGTAGCGAACGGGTTAAGAGTAGACAGTAGCGAATGGGTTAAGAGTAGACAGTGTTTAACGGGTTAAGAGTAGACAGTAGCGAACGGGTAAAGAGTACAGTAGACAGTAGCGAACGGGTTAAGAGTAGACAGTAGCGAACGGGTTAAGAGTAGACAGTGTTTAACGGGTTAAGAGTAGACAGTGTTTAACGGGTTAAGAGTAGACAGTAGCGAACGGGTAAAGAGTACAGTAGACAGTAGCGAACGGGTTAAGAGTAGACAGTGTTTAACGGGTTAAGAGTAGACAGTAGCGAACGGGTAAAGAGTACAGTAGACAGTAGCGAACGGGTTAAGAGTAGGCAGTGTTTAACGGGTTAAGAGTAGACAGTAGAGAACGGGTTAAGAGTAGGCAGTGTTTAACGGGTTAAGAGTAGACAGTAGAGAACGGGTTAAGAGTAGACAGTAGCGAACGGGTTAAGAGTAGACAGTGTTTAACGGGTTAAGAGTAGACAGTAGCGAACGGGTAAAGAGTACAGTAGACAGTAGCGAACGGGTTAAGAGTAGGCAGTGTTTAACGGGTTAAGAGTAGACAGTAGCGAACGGGTTAAGAGTAGGCAGTGTTTAACGGGTTAAGAGTAGACAGTAGAGAACGGGTTAAGAGTAGACAGTAGCGAACGGGTTAAGAGTAGACAGTGTTTAACGAGTTAAGAGTAGACAGTGTTTAACGGGTTAAGAGTAGACAGTAGCGAACGGGTAAAGAGTACAGTAGACAGTAGCGAACGGGTTAAGAGTAGACAGTGTTTAAAGGGTTAAGAGTAGACAGTAGCGAACGGGTAAAGAGTACAGTAGACAGTAGCGAACGGGTTAAGAGTAGACAGTGTTTAACAGGTAAAGAGTAGACAGTAGCGAACGGGTAAAGAGTAGACAGTAGCGAACGGGTTAAGAGTAGACAGTGTTTAACAGGTTAAGAGTAGACAGTAGTGAACAGGTTAAGAGTAGACAGTAGCGAACGGGTTAAGAGTAGACAGTAGTGAACGGGTTAAGAGTAGACAGTAGCGAACGGGTTAAGAGTAGACAGTAGTAAACAGGTTAAGAGTAGACAAAAGCAAACAGGTTAAGAGTAGACAGTGTTTAACGGGTTAAGAGTAGACAGTAGCGAACGGGTTAAGAGTAGACAGTAGCGAACGGGTTAAGAGTAGACAGTAGCGAACGGGTTAAGAGTAGACAGTAGCGAACGGGTAAAGAGTAGACAGTGTTTAACAGGTTAAGAGTAGAAAGTAGTGAACGGGTTAAGAGTAGACAGTAGCGAACGGGTTAAGAGTAGACAGTGTTTAACCCTCTGGGGTCTGAGGTGTTTTCGGGGTCCTTGAGATGTTTTGGCATGCTCTGACATTTGTGCTTTTTTCAGTTGCTTATAAACATATTAATGGCACAGTTGAAATTACACTCTATATAGCACACACAGGGCTACCATAATATGTGAGCAACATGTATGTACATGTTTGTATTTTTGAGAGAATATTGTTTATGCGTGGTTATTGAAAAAACTAAAAAATAAAGTTTATAATATAAGGCCACAAATAACATAGTAAATATTTGTCCACAAGACTTTTGACTAGTGGATGTTATCGCCTAGAGTTTTTGCTTCGAATTGATCTGAAAATCATTCTGCCTTATCATTCACATAAAACAATAGATTGTTTTAAATTGTGAAAAACATTTTTTTGTTTGCAAAGGCAATATGCGGATGGGCGGAACGGCCCAACCCCCTCATGAATAATTAGGCAGTTCTCACCTGAGCAGTCTGCATACTAATGAGCCTTTCATTCAGGGGTGTCACACAAGAAAGAATGCAAGGACAATATATATACACTACCGTTCAAAAGTTTGGGGTCAGTGAGAATTTTATTTTTATTTTTTGGAGGAAAGAAAACAATACTTTTATTTATCAAGGAATAATTAATTTGATTGAAAGTGACAGTAAAGACATTTATAATGTTACAAAAGTCTTTTGAACTTCCTATTCATCAAAGAATCCTAAAACAAACAAAAAAACTGTACAACTGACAGACCAACAACTGTTTCAACATTGATAATAATAATAAACGTTTCTTGAGCATCAAATCCTCATATTATACTGATTTGTGAAGAATCATTTGACACTGAAGACCCTGACACTGGTGATGCTGAAAATTCAGCTTTGATCACAGGAATAAATTACACTTTACTATATATTCACACAGAAAACAGCTGATTTACACTGGAATAATATTTAATACTATAACTGATTTTTGTTGTATTTTTAATCAAATAAGCGCAGGCATGGTTAGCAGAAGAGAATTCTTTTAAAAGTATTTAAAATCGTACCGACCCCAAACTTTTGAACGGTAGTGTATATAAATAAATAAATGTTTATACACACACACACACACACACACACACACACACATATATATATATATATATATATATACAAACAATCAAAATTTAAATGAAAGCCAAAAGCACATTTATAGTCACACCTTTTAACCATCCACATACCATTTTTAGCCATCCACCGCGGTAAAAATAAACCAGTCGCATTGCAAAGTCGTTCGCGAAACGACCGCCAGGTGGCGCAAAGGGACATTTAGCAAAACGTAAGTGGGGCTAATGTCTATTAACAGTAGCCTAAGGATGAAATACTACAAGTTATGGTAATTTCCAAATAAGCCTACAACAAATTGTTGGTCATACAGATAAGATATAATCTTTTAAAACTTTAAAAGGCTAAAGTAGGCCTACACTCTCACAGGCTAAAGACAAAACGTTTTGTCGCTCATGTGAGAAACAGACGTTTGGATATTTATCAGTGAGAAAATTCATAGCTGAGTGGTAGAACTTACGGTTCATCATCAAGATGACACGGGTTCAAATCCCGCACAAACATGGTCTGCTGTAAATTTTTTATTTATTATTGCAAAGAGATTTGTCTAGCTCTAAAACTCTGTTACACCATACAGATTTTTTGCTTATATTTATAAAATACAATTATCATGCATTTCCATTTTACACTAAGTAAAAATACAAAAAAACAAAATAGTATCCAACAGAATGACTTTGCATCTGTATAATAATAGGCTACCAATCGTAATTTCAAAAGCAGTTCTGTAAAAAAATAAATTATATATAGCCTATATATATAGGCTATATATATATATTTTTTTTTTATTCCAGGCTCTCACGCCACACCCCCGATTTCTCACGCTGAAGTGTCAACCCGGTCGGTCAAATTCCTGAAGGATATAGTTTATCTATAGATACCTGTTGAGCCACTCGTGATCGACTAGTTATTATACCGCAAATTAGTTAAAATATCCCGTAATCTATCTAGAGCGAGCGTGCATGCGAGACAGATATTGTGCTCCAAACCGTGCGCGCGCATGGCAGAGAGGTCTGTTCCCTACAACCTAGAGTTTTTAAAAACATGGTTTTAAGTAAAGTGTGATTTGCCAGGGGGGATTGTGATTTCCTTCTGGTCTAAACATCCCTGCTTCTGCTGAATTATTTTAATCCCCACACCCCTCCCTCCACAGCTAATCAATGCTATAGGCTACTTCACCAATATCAAATATATAAAATAGAGATATGCAACAGGCACGTTTAAACGACAAACAATAAAATCAAAACCAGCGTTTCAGTTGTTCATTAGTTCAAGTGGCCTTAATGCATGCACGGCTTTTCAAATTTCACAAAGCGTGTTGAGATTATTTTGAATGAAATATTGAAGTTTATAATTAAGTGTTTTGGCACACCACGCCGAGTGGCCCTATGCATTTTTCTAAAGTCGGGTTTTATTCTGGCATGGTGAGTTAGTGTTCGACAAACACGGCGGCGCGTTCATTTAGATTAATTTATTTTTCTCATTATTAGGCCTACAGCTAAAATAACTTAGTATGCGACTCCGTAATTTTTTGGTCATACAGATAAGAGTAGAGTAGCTTACATCGTTCAAAACTGTAAACTTGTATTCATATTAGGCTAACGACAAAAACAGTATAGGCTATCTGTCGTCTCTGTCTTCGGGAACTGCGCGTCACAAAAATGAACCGAAAGCCACTTCAGCTCAGTCACGATAAGAAATCGGCTATGTCTAAAGCCTTTAAATGTCTAAATATTTAGGCTAATAAATATTATCTGATTATAGGCTAATCCATATGAAAACTAGAGGAACAGAGGATCTACTCAAACATGCAATGTAAGCGCTTCCCAATGAGAAAATGACAAGACAAGGGTGAAAATCTCGCTCTAATTAAATGTAGGCTAAATCGCCCTGAATTAAAATGTAAAAACAGATCAAATAATGTATTTGTCGAAATGTTGCGATATTGTTTCATTTAAGTTCATAATTGTTATTTAATTTAGCAGCATTACCACGAAGCACCGTGTTTCGATATTTATTTGAATAATACAAAATCAAATAAAAACTTAATTCACAAATTGCATGCCTGGTTGTAAGTATCCAAAGATCCCTGTAGACTGTAATATTGAGTTGAACATTTTGTTCATGACAACAAATTAACAAGCGTTTTTTCAGATTATATTTAGTTTTGCTTGGAAAAAGCTGCCCCAAACCAGTTTTATTTCATCAATTATTGAAATAATGAAATATTTAGTAATAAACTTTTATGACAGAAATATCACTAGGCTACATGTAATTCCATTTAATTCCTTCATTATCAACACTGTCTAGAATAGCGCTTTGAGTGTGAATTGCGACTTCTCTTTGTGTTAAGTCAGCCTCAGACTCCGATAGCCTGTGGGGGGTTGGAGGGACAGTTGCTGAACAAAGGTGTTAATGTTCCTCTTTCATATGGAGAGTGTCGGATAGCCAGCCTGATGAGCAGGCAAAATTGTTGTAAGGATAAATCTGTGTCCAAATGTAGGCCCCATATTTTATTAAATTATAAATATTGTAGTTTATTTATTGTAGCCTATTTAAAGTTTTTTTTTCACACAAAATTTCAATTGAAGTTATTGTAAGGTGAATTCAACAAGGCATGCTGTGTCTTTGAAGCAACAATTAAAGGCTAAATAATTTTTTCGTGATTTGTATGGCTGACACGCAGCGACATACAGTAGTATTATCAGAGCGAGGGAGACTAAATAAACTTGTTAAAAAGAGTTCCAGCGCGAGAGAGGCAAAGAGAAACGCATGTTTTTAATTTAAATATGTTTCTTTGGACAATTTTCGTTTTGTACTGTTTTAATTGTTTAATTTAGCTGTAATTTCTTTGGCAATACGAATTTAAAATGTCGTAAGAATAAGATTAGCCTAGTGTTTCTTATTTTGCATCGCAAAAGAAATAAACTCTAAACCGATGCAACCCTGTTTTAAATTAAAAAAAAAACTGCCCCGACACTTTATTTAAACCTTGAAATGTTCGAACTTGGTTTCAAACATAAGTAATTTTTGTGTTCTTTTACATTACACAATAATTTAGCAGACTAAAGACGAGCTTCTTCTTTTTCATTTTCTGATGCAATCGGCTGACAATCTTCCTTCAGTTTTTGTCGTGTGTGCAGCGGCTGCGGTTCTGGAATGTAGCAAATTTATGTTGTAATGATAATTAAACAAAACTCTTGACTTTAAATAAGTAAACAGTTATCTATTTAAGCATCAAGGGTGGTGAGATATAAACGCTGTAGGCCAAAATCGGTTAACAACATGTATGCTCCATTGAGATTCGATCTCGATTGAAGCTCCTCGAAGCTTGTGTCGTTGCGTTAACCACTGAGCTACCGTCTGTACGCTGAAAAGTAGTAAAGCCTCATTGATGTAGCCTAAATGTTTTTATTGCAATGTTTTATGTTGAAATGTTTTCATTATTTATTCAGTTACATTTCAGTAGCCTAATTTCAGTATTGTGATTATGAATTATTTTAACTACATTTCACTTGTTGAATTCTTCTGCTACCAGCTTTCAATCGCTCTGAATCAGCGCGGTGCGGCAGCAGATTACACATTAGAGAGAATAAACCGGAATAAACAAACACTTTTCAGAGTCTATGATTGTAGCGCCTCTTAGCGGTAAAAGGCAGCAAATACACCACACATTTTACCGCCGCGGTGGAACGGCTGATGTGGGCATTGTCATGGCTTGCCTCAACATTTGCGTTTGAATAGCGCGCGTCCTCCGTGGGCGTGTCAGATTAACGCGTAATGAAGTGTAATGAGCTGGGGAAAAAAATACTGACAGCACTCTCTTTTCATACAGATTGCATAAACTGAGAATATTTGTTTTTTATATAAATTACTTCATTTAAAAGAAGAGAATTTAAGCTTCATAAAGAAAAACCTCTCGTGCCTGTGTGACAAGTAATCGCGGAGTTACAGTTAATCTTAGGACGCGTTTCAGAATGGACTTCACTGACAGAGAGAACGCAGAACTCGCATCATGTTTGTTTTTCTTTATTTGGTGAAAAGCACAACACTTTGTTTTTATTGTGAGTATCCACAAAAAAAATAGAAACTTAACAGGATCTAATGATGTACAACACTTATATGTAAGATCAAAATTAACCGAGTATTTTGAGTCTCTTTTACACTGATAAGAAAAAAAGCGAGACAATCGCGCCGGCGCGATAGCCGACCCCAGGGGGTTAACAGGTTAAGAGTAGAAAGTAGTGAACGGGTTAAGAGTAGACAGTAGCGAACGGGTTAAGAGTAGACAGTGTTTAACAGGTTAAGAGTAGACAGTAGTGAACAGGTTAAGAGTAGACAGTAGCGAACGGGTTAAGAGTAGACAGTGTTTAACAGGTTAAGAGTAGACAGTAGTGAACAGGTTAAGAGTAGACAGTAGCTAACGGGTTAAGAGTAGACAGTAGCGAACGGGTTAAGAGTAGACAGTAGCGAACGGGTTAAGAGTAGACAGTAGCGAACGGGTAAAGAGTAGACAGTGTTTAACAGGTTAAGAGTAGAAAGTAGTGAACAGGTTAAGAGTAGACAGTAGCGAACGGGTTAAGAGTAGACAGTGTTTAACAGGTTAAGAGTAGAAAGTAGTGAACGGGTTAAGAGTAGACAGTAGCGAACGGGTTAAGAGTAGACAGTGTTTAACAGGTTAAGAGTAGACAGTAGTGAACAGGTTAAGAGTAGACAGTAGCGAACGGGTTAAGAGTAGACAGTGTTTAACAGGTTAAGAGTAGACAGTAGTGAACAGGTTAAGAGTAGACAGTAGCTAACGGGTTAAGAGTAGACAGTAGCGAACGGGTTAAGAGTAGACAGTAGTGAACGGGTTAAGAGTAGACAGTAGCTAACGGGTTAAGAGTAGACAGTAGCTAACGGGTTAAGAGTAGACAGTAGCGAACGGGTTAAGAGTAGACAGTAGCGAACGGGTAAAGAGTACAGTAGACAGTAGCGAACGGTTAAGAGTAGACAGTGTTTAACAGGTTAAGAGTAGACAGTAGTGAACAGGTTAAGAGTAGACAGTAGCGAACGGGTAAAGAGTACAGTAGACAGTAGCGAACGGGTTAAGAGTAGACAGTGTTTAACAGGTTAAGAGTAGACAGTAGTGAACAGGTTAAGAGTAGACAGTAGCGAACGGGTTAAGAGTAGACAGTGTTTAACAGGTTAAGAGTAGACAGTAGTGAACAGGTTAAGAGTAGACAGTGTTTAACAGGTTAAGAGTAGACAGTAGCTAACGGGTTAAGAGTACAGTAGACAGTAGCGAACGGGTTAAGAGTAGACAGTGTTTAACGGGTTAAGAGTAGACAGTAGCGAACGGGTAAAGAGTACAGTAGACAGTAGCGAACGGGTTAAGAGTAGACAGTGTTTAACAGGTTAAGAGTAGACAGTAGTGAACAGGTTAAGAGTAGACAGTAGCGAACGGGTTAAGAGTAGACAGTGTTTAACAGGTTAAGAGTAGACAGTAGTGAACAGGTTAAGAGTAGACAGTAGCTAACGGGTTAAGAGTAGACAGTAGCGAACGGGTTAAGAGTAGACAGTAGCGAACGGGTTAAGAGTAGACAGTAGTGAACGGGTTAAGAGTAGACAGTAGTGAACGGGTTAAGAGTAGACAGTAGCGAACGGGTTAAGAGTAGACAGTAGTGAACAGGTTAAGAGTAGACAAAAGCAAACAGGTTAAGAGTAGACAGTGTTTAACGGGTTAAGAGTAGACAGTGTTTAACGGGTTAAGAGTAGACAGTAGCGAACGGGTTAAGAGTAGACAGTAGCGAACGGGTTAAGAGTAGACAGTAGCGAACGGGTTAAGAGTAGACAGTAGCGAACGGGTTAAGAGTAGAGAGTAGCGAACGGGTTAAGAGTAGACAGTAGCGAACGGGTTAAGAGTAGACAGTAGCGAACGGGTTAAGAGTAGACAGTAGCGAACGGGTTAAGAGTAGACAGTAGTGAACGGGTTAAGAGTAGACAGTAGTGAACGGGTTAAGAGTAGACAGTAGCGAACGGGTTAAGAGTAGACAGTAGTGAACAGGTTAAGAGTAGACAAAAGCAAACAGGTTAAGAGTAGACAGTGTTTAACGGGTTAAGAGTAGACAGTAGCGAACGGGTTAAGAGTAGACAGTAGCGAACGGGTTAAGAGTAGACAGTAGCAAACGGGTAAAGAGTAGACAGTAGCGAACGGGTTAAGAGTAGACAGTGTGTAAAGGGTTAAGAGTAGACAGTAGCGAACGGGTTAAGAGTAGACAGTAGCGAACGGGTTAAGAGTAGACAGTAGCGAACAGGTTAAGAGTAGACAGTAGCGAACCGGTTAAGAGTAGACAGTAGCGAACAGGTTAAGAGTAGACAGTAGCAAACGGGTTAAGAGTAGACAGTGTTTAACGGGTTAAGAGTAGACAGTAGCGAACAGGTTAAGAGTAGACAGTAACGAACAGGTTAAGAGTAGACAGTAGCGAACGGGTTAAGAGTAGACAGTGTTTAACGGGTTAAGAGTAGACAGTAGCGAACAGGTTAAGAGTAGACAGTAGCGAACGGGTTAAGAGTAGACAGTAGCGAACGGGTTAAGAGTAGACAGTAGCGAACGGGTTAAGAGTAGACAGTAGCGAACAGGTTAAGAGTAGACAGTAGCGAACGGGTTAAGAGTAGACAGTAGCGAACGGGTTAAGAGTAGACAGTAGCGAACAGGTTAAGAGTAGACAGTAGCGAACGGGTTAAGAGTAGACAGTAGCGAACGGGTTAAGAGTAGACAGTAGCGAATGGGTTAAGAGTAGACAGTAGCGAACGGGTTAAGAGTAGACAGTAGCGAACAGTAGCGAACGGGTTAAGAGTAGACAGTAGCGGACGGGTTAAGAGTAGACAGTAGCGAACGGGTTAAGAGTAGACAGTAGCGAACAGGTTAAGAGTAGACAGTAGCGAACGGGTTAAGAGTAGACAGTAGCGAACGGGTTAAGAGTAGACAGTAGCGAACGGGTTAAGAGTAGACAGTAGCGAACGGGTTAAGAGTAGACAGTAGCGAACGGGTTAAGAGTAGACAGTAGCGAACGGGTTAGGAGTAGACAGTAGCGAATGGGTAAAGAGTAGACAGTAGCGAACGGGTTAAGAGTAGACAGTGTGTAAAGGGTTAAGAGTAGACAGTAGCGAACGGTTTAAGAGTAGACAGTAGCGAACGGGTTAAGAGTAGACAGTAGCGAACGGGTTAAGAGTAGACAGTAGCGAACGGGTAAAGAGTAGACAGTAGCGAACGGGTTAAGAGTAGACAGTAGCGAACGGGTTAAGAGTAGACAGTAGCGAACGGGTTAGGAGTAGACAGTAGCGAACGGGTAAAGAGTAGACAGTAGCGAACGGGTTAAGAGTAGACAGTGTGTAAAGGGTTAAGAGTAGACAGTAGCGAACGGGTTAAGAGTAGACAGTTAAGAGTAGACAGTAGCGAACGGGTTAAGAGTAGACAGTAGCGAACGGGTTAAGAGTAGACAGTGTGTAAAGGGTTAAGAGTAGACAGTAGCGAACGGGTTAAGAGTAGACAGTTAAGAGTAGACAGTAGCGAACGGGTTAAGAGTAGACAGTAGCGAACGGGTTAAGAGTAGACAGTAGAGTAGACAGTAGCGAACGGGTAAAGAGTAGACAGTAGCGAACGGGTTAAGAGTAGACAGTGTGTAAAGGGTTAAGAGTAGACAGTAGCGAACGGGTTAAGAGTAGACAGTAGTGAACAGGTTAAGAGTAGACAGTGTGTAAAGGGTTAAGAGTAGACAGTAGCGAACGGGTTAAGAGTAGACAGTGTGTAAAGGGTTAAGAGTAGACAGTAGCGAACGGGTTAAGAGTAGACAGTAGTGAACAGGTTAAGAGTAGACAGTGTGTAAAGGGTTAAGAGTAGACAGTAGCGAACGGGTTAAGAGTAGACAGTAGCGAACGGGTTAAGAGTAGACAGTAGCGAACGGGTTAAGAGTAGACAGTAGCGAACGGGTTAAGAGTAGCGAACGGGTTAAGAGTAGACAGTAGCGAACGGGTTAAGAGTAGACAGTGTGTAAAGGGTTAAGAGTAGACAGTAGCGAACGGGTTAAGAGTAGACAGTAAAGGGTTAAGAGTAGACAGTAGCGAACGGGTTAAGAGTAGACAGTAGCGAACGGGTTAAGAGTAGACAGTAGCGAACGGGTTAAGAGTAGACAGTAGCGAACAGTAGCGAACGGGTTAAGAGTAGACAGTAGCGAACGGGTTAAGAGTAGACAGTAGCGAACGGGTTAAGAGTAGACAGTAGCGAACGGGTTAAGAGTAGACAGTGTGTAAAGGGTTAAGAGTAGACAGTAGCGAACGGGTTAAGAGTAGACAGTGTGTAAAGGGTTAAGAGTAGACAGTAGCGAACGGGTTAAGAGTAGACACATGATGCTTCTATTATTAAAAGAAAACATTACTCTCTAACTATGATCAACCTTACAAACCATTGTTTCTGTCAAAATACCATAGTTTCCTATTCATAGGACATTCATCAACACAGAAAAGACAGACAGATGGTAAAAGCGCTTTATATTCTCTAGGGTTTGATGGTTTACTGTGGTATTTACAGTAAACGCGCGCTGCCTGTCAGGCGTCACTGGCCCGATCGCGCGGTGAATGCAGTGCCGGAGAATGAGGAGAATGAGTGTGTTTTACCTGGATCTGTGGTGTCAGAAGCGGCTCGGTTCGGTCCCTCGGCCCTCCGCCCTCCTCTATACGAGTCTGCTTTAACTCAATGATCCAGAACTGAAGCCCAAACTGGCCGAACGCGCTTCCTTCAGTGAGAAACCCAGGACGCCGCCATCTTCCTTCTGCCACCAGCAGGGCACTGCGCATGCGCACGACGGCACTCTCACGCGTGTGTCAGCTGACGGGCTTGACAGGAAGTAGAGATTCTAGATCTGCAATCTCTCAGATCCTGACAGCTAATACTCTACACACTGATCTGAGAAACATGAACATGCTACTATAAAGGTGTAAAGTGTTTAGAATATATAAAAAATATTATGTGAAATTTTAAAATATTTAGTTTTTAAGCAAGATGTATTTTATTCATTTATTTTTTTTACAAAATTATTCATTATTATTTATTTATTTAAATCATATTTCAAATATGTTAATACAATTTTTTTTTATAATTTCTTTTAATTACTTATAGTAACTTTTAGTTAATTATTTAGTTATTTGCTTTTATAAATTATTTTAATTTATTTAAATCCAATTGTATTTCTTTTTAATCATTTTTATTTATTAGTTTTAAATATTTTTTCTTTTTAAATATTTTTTATTTATTTAGTTATTAATTGTTTATAAAAAAAATATTTAATATTCGTTTTGTAATTGTAATCAAATTAAGTTAGTTTATCCCGGGCCGTCTGACATGTACAGATCAACAGTCGGTCGCGTGAGGAGGACATTACTGGAGAAGTGTGTGTCTGCAGAACAGGAAACTCAGCCGAGTAACAGCGACTCTAAACCTTACTTTGTTCATTTACATTTTTCATTGGCATGCTTTTTGTTAAATGTCCTGATAATCTACTGATGTTCTTCTCCACTCATAACGGGTTCAACATTAATTAACATAAATTAGAATTTATTTCCAATACCATTTCAAAAATAAAATAAATGATAAAAAATAGTGATTTAATTACAGTTAATTCATGAAATTAAATGTATTTAATGCATAAATTGAATCCATTCTGGCTGTGTTGTCTGGTGATGAGGATAGGTCAGCCGCTTCTGACGCTCGAGTATTTTTGTCTGTATTTTGTCACTGTTTGTGTTCGACTCGCCATTTTGATTCCAGAGTTTCAGTGAAACCAAAATAATGTCAAAGCAAAAGCTCTCTGATACAGAATGACAGAAAGATCTACAGTGTTGATGCACTGAATTCATAGAAGTGTGAGAAAATGCTGGGATTGTCCTCTTGTAAAACAGTTCAGAGAGAATCAGCGGTTCAGGCGCCACGATGGTAGTCGAACAACCTCAGGGTTACAGGGTCAGTTTCCAGTTCACAAAACCAATCCAACCTTTGTTGGTCCCATGATGCTGATCATCAACTTTATCATCAGGCTTTATCCTAAGTGTAGGAGTTCAGCTGTGACATCAGGAGCCAACAGCCAATCACACGCTGAGAACGAGGAGTTCAGCTGTGACATCAGGAGCCAACAGCCAATCACACGCTGAGAACGAGGAGTTCAGCTGTGACATCAGGAGCCAACAGCCAATCACACGCTGAGAACGAGGAGTTCAACTGTGACATCAGGAGCCAACAGCCAATCACACGCTGAGAACGAGGAGTTCAGCTGTGACATCAGGAGCCAACAGCCAATCACACGCTGAGAACGAGGAGTTCAGCTGTGACATCAGGAGCCAACAGCCAATCACACGCGGAGAACGAGAAGTTCAGCTGACACATCAGGAGCCAACAGCCAATCACACGCTGAGAACGAGGAGTTCAACTGTGACATCAGGAGCCAACAGCCAATCACACGCTGAGAACGAGGAGTTCAGCTGTGACATCAGGAGCCAACAGCCAATCACACGCTGAGAACGAGGAGTTCAGCTGTGACATCAGGAGCCAACAGCCAATCACACGCTGAGAACAAGGAGTTCAGCTGTGACATCAGGAGCCAACAGCCAATCAC
The DNA here is from genome assembly GCA_029959095.1 of Rhinichthys osculus. Taxonomy (NCBI): domain Eukaryota; kingdom Metazoa; phylum Chordata; class Actinopteri; order Cypriniformes; family Leuciscidae; genus Rhinichthys; species Rhinichthys osculus. The sequence goes on from JARWKJ010000023.1 coordinate 31,676,391, forward strand.
ACGCTGAGAACGAGGAGTTCAGCTGTGACATCAGGAGCCAACAGCCAATCACACGCTGAGAACGAGGAGTTCAGCTGTGACATCAGGAGCCAACAGCCAATCACACGCTGAGAACGAGGAGTTCAGCTGTGACATCAGGAGCCAACAGCCAATCACACGCTGAGAACGAGGAGTTCAGCTGTGACATCAGGAGCCAACAGCCAATCACACGCTGAGAAGGAGGAGTTCAACTGTGACATCAGGAGCCAACAGCCAATCACACGCTGAGAACGAGGAGTTCAGCTGTGACATCAGGAGCCAACAGCCAATCACACGCTGAGAACGAGGAGTTCAGCTGTGACATCAGGAGCCAACAGCCAATCACACGCGCAGAACGAGGAGTTGAGCTGTGACATCAGGAGCCAACAGCCAATCACACGCTGAGAACGAGGAGTTCAGCTGTGACATCAGGAGCCAACAGCCAATCACACGCTGAGAACGAGGAGTTCAGCTGTGACATCAGGAGCCAACAGCCAATCACACGCTGAGAACGAGGAGTTCAGCTGTGACATCAGGAGCCAACAGCCAATCACACGCTGAGAACGAGGAGTTCAGCTGTGACATCAGGAGCCAACAGCCAATCACACGCTGAGAACGAGGAGTTCAGCTGTGACATCAGGAGCCAACAGCCAATCACACACTGAGAAAGAGGAGTTCAGCTGTGACATCAGGAGCCAACAGCCAATCACACGCTGAGAACGAGGAGTTCAACTGTGACATCAGGAGCCAACAGCCAATCACACGCTGAGAACGAGGAGTTCAGCTGTGACATCAGGAGCCAACAGCCAATCACACGCTGAGAACGAGGAGTTCAGCTGTGACATCAGGAGCCAACAGCCAATCACACGCTGAGAACGAGGAGTTCAGCTGTGACATCAGGAGCCAACAGCCAATCACACGCTGAGAACGATGAGTTCAGCTGTGACATCAGGAGCCAACAGCCAATCACACGCTGAGAACGAGAAGTTCAGCTGTGACATCAGGAGCCAACAGCCAATCACACGCTGAGAACGAGGAGTTCAACTGTGACATCAGGAGCCAACAGCCAATCACACGCTGAGAACGAGGAGTTCAGCTGTGACATCAGGAGCCAACAGCCAATCACACGCTGAGAACGAGGAGTTCAACTGTGACATCAGGAGCCAACAGCCAATCACACGCTGAGAACGAGGAGTTCAGCTGTGACATCAGGAGCCAACAGCCAATCACACGCTGAGAACGAGGAGTTCAGCTGTGACATCAGGAGCCAACAGCCAATCACACGCTGAGAACGAGGAGTTCAGCTGTGACATCAGGAGCCAACAGCCAATCACACGCTGAGAACGAGAAGTTCAGCTGTGACATCAGGAGCCAACAGCCAATCACACGCTGAGAACGAGGAGTTCAGCTGTGACATCAGGAGCCAACAGCCAATCACACGCTGAGAACGAGAAGTTCAGCTGTGACATCAGGAGCCAACAGCCAATCACACGCTGAGAACGAGGAGTTCAGCTGTGACATCAGGAGCCAACAGCCAATCACACGCTGAGAACGAGGAGTTCAGCTGTGACATCAGGAGCCAACAGCCAATTACACGCTGAGAACGAGGAGTTCAGCTGTGACATCAGGAGCCAACAGCCAATCACACGCTGAGAACGAGGAGTTCAACTGTGACATCAAGAGCCAACAGCCAATCACACGCTGAGAACGAGGAGTTCAGCTGTGACATCAGGAGCCAACAGCCAATCACACGCTGAGAACGAGGAGTTCAGCTGTGACATCAGGAGCCAACAGCCAATCACACGCGGAGAACGAGAAGTTCAGCTGACACATCAGGAGCCAACAGCCAATCACACGCTGAGAACGAGGAGTTCAACTGTGACATCAGGAGCCAACAGCCAATCACACGCTGAGAACGAGGAGTTCAGCTGTGACATCAGGAGCCAACAGCCAATCACACGCTGAGAACGAGGAGTTCAACTGTGACATCAGGAGCCAACAGCCAATCACACGCTGAGAACGAGGAGTTCAGCTGTGACATCAGGAGCCAACAGCCAATCACACGCTGAGAACGAGGAGTTCAGCTGTGACATCAGGAGCCAACAGCCAATCACACGCTGAGAACGAGGAGTTCAGCTGTGACATCAGGAGCCAACAGCCAATCACACGCTGAGAACGAGAAGTTCAGCTGTGACATCAGGAGCCAACAGCCAATCACACGCTGAGAACGAGGAGTTCAGCTGTGACATCAGGAGCCAACAGCCAATCACACGCTGAGAACGAGGAGTTCAGCTGTGACATCAGGAGCCAACAGCCAATCACACGCTGAGAACGAGGAGTTCAGCTGTGACATCAGGAGCCAACAGCCAATCACACGCGGAGAACGAGAAGTTCAGCTGACACATCAGGAGCCAACAGCCAATCACACGCTGAGAACGAGGAGTTCAACTGTGACATCAGGAGCCAACAGCCAATCACACGCTGAGAACGAGGAGTTCAGCTGTGACATCAGGAGCCAACAGCCAATCACACGCTGAGAACGAGGAGTTCAGCTGTGACATCAGGAGCCAACAGCCAATCACACGCTGAGAAGGAGGAGTTCAGCTGTGACATCAGGAGCCAACAGCCAATCACACGCGGAGAACGAGAAGTTCAGCTGACACATCAGGAGCCAACAGCCAATCACACGCTGAGAACGAGGAGTTCAACTGTGACATCAGGAGCCAACAGCCAATCACACGCTGAGAACGAGGAGTTCAGCTGTGACATCAGGAGCCAACAGCCAATCACACGCTGAGAACGAGGAGTTCAACTGTGACATCAGGAGCCAACAGCCAATCACACGCTGAGAACGAGGAGTTCAACTGTGACATCAAGAGCCAACAGCCAATCACACGCTGAGAACGAGGAGTTCAGCTGTGACATCAGGAGCCAACAGCCAATCACACGCTGAGAACGAGGAGTTCAGCTGTGACATCAGGAGCCAACAGCCAATCACACGCTGAGAACGAGGAGTTCAGCTGTGACATCAGGAGCCAACAGCCAATCACACGCTGAGAACGAGGAGTTCAGCTGTGACATCAGGAGCCAACAGCCAATCACACGCTGAGAACGAGGAGTTCAGCTGTGACATCAGGAGCCAACAGCCAATCACACGCTGAGAACGAGGAGTTCAGCTGTGACATCAGGAGCCAACAGCCAATCACACGCTGAGAACGAGGAGTTCAGCTGTGACATCAGGAGCCAACAGCCAATCACACGCTGAGAACGAGGAGTTCAGCTGTGACATCAGGAGCCAACAGCCAATCACACGCTGAGAACGAGGAGTTCAGCTGTGACATCAGGAGCCAACAGCCAATCACACGCTGAGAACGAGGAGTTCAGCTGTGACATCAGGAGCCAACAGCCAATCACACGCTGAGAACGAGGAGTTCAGCTGTGACATCAGGAGCCAACAGCCAATCACACGCTGAGAACGAGGAGTTCAGCTGTGACATCAGGAGCCAACAGCCAATCACACGCTGAGAACGAGGAGTTCAGCTGTGACATCAGGAGCCAACAGCCAATCACACGCTGAGAACGAGGAGTTCAACTGTGACATCAGGAGCCAACAGCCAATCACACGCTGAGAACGAGGCTGCGTTCAGCCCCGACAAAACGTTGCACAGCGTTTTTTAAACAGTAACGGTGATGCGTTGAAGTTGTAACTACGGCAGCTGAGAAGGCCATTCTTTGTGAAGAGTTTTCGGAGCCTGATGAAGTCGGTATAAATATGTGTTTAATGCTACAAAATACGCCCGATGTTACAGTTACTGCACTTGCCGCCCAGAACACAAGAGAGCATCCCAGTCGAGTGAAGGGGTTGCTGAAACTGAAATGGAAGCACATCTTACCTAATAAAGACTAAAACATCTATTCAGCCTCACATACTGACTTTATTTGTAGTCCATACTGTTTTAAAACCCTGTATTTTCTTTCTCATTTTTAGGAAAAGCACTTAATTACCATTGTTTATTTCTATACCAAATGTCACACACTTGCAATGAAGCTAAAAATATAAACAACTACATCATTATGTTGATATCCTATATTTTTACAATAAAACTTACGACAAACATGTCTTCTAATATCCTCAGTTGTTGCGTATGCCGAGCTGCATCGAACACATTTGTAAATTATTTTCCTTGAACCCATTGTGCGAGTTCACTTTAATACCGCGTGCGTTATATACACATGTTGCTGCTGATTGGACCGCAGTTCTGACACGCCCACCAAACAAGAGAAAGCGCATCTCTAACCCGGTGCACACCGGCGCGCGCCGCTAACATGACCTTCAACCCGGAAACCGTAGCAAAACGTTACGCACCGTTTTGAACTTGAACGTGCCCGTGACTTTATCGCATCAGACATGTGACACTTTGCTCACAGCTGATTGGTACAAGTTGGGTTGGCAGTTCTGGAGCATCACCTGACCCGGGCCAGGGTAGCCGTGGAGCGTCAGTTACTATGGCAATGAGCAGTGCTAAAAGCCAAACCACTTTCATGGTTCCTAAAACCCAGGATTGGCGCAAACTAAACTGAAACACATCGGGCTAGCCGCCTAAACCGGCTTCATGGAACCCAAGTGTGTTTAAACCCGTCAAACTCGTGACGGAAGAGCCGAACTCTTCATATCCTCACAGAAGCAGTTCCGGTTGTGGGGAAAAGATCAAATAAAGTGATTTAGTAAACAAAGCCAGAGGAATCAGGTCAGGGAACCACACATGATACTGTGACTGAATGCATGTAATCAATAAGAAGAGGCCGTGACCCGTAGGAGACGAGAAACACAACATCCGTGACGTTCATCAATCGCTCCCTTTGTGCTTCAGCTTTAGAAGCGGACGCTTCTCGGCACATTCTCCTCTGTCACAGCACACACACACACATCACACTTCAGAGATCACACACTACTGTCTTTACATGACAGAGTCTTAATTGTAAGATTTTGCAAATGACTATAGTTTATTTGTTTACATTTAAAAACTAATGAAATTGTCCAGTATGAAAACTAAAGGATTCAGTGAATAAATCGGCAAACAGAAAGTCTGTCTATTTCAAATAAACAACTAAAACTGTCACTACACTAAGGAAAGCGTGTTACTTGCTTAGAAGAAACAATGAAAATGTTCCTCTGCCAACAGCCATCAAAACCAAGACATATGATAATGAATCTTTTTTTAAATGTAACATATATAATCACAAATGGTCAAATCTTCAACTCTACATCATTCTCACAGGCCTGTGTTCAATCCATGAGAACCTCCGGTTGATCTCTCAGATCATCAGTCATGGTGAGAAGAAGCAGCGGATCATTAGATCATGTGATGGTCTGATATTTCTCCTCAGATCCACGAGTGAATATAGTAAAGCTGAGGAACTCACCGAGACTGAAGGTAGAGAGGAAACATGCTGTCGTCTGCGTCGCCTCCACATGAGCAGTGATGGACCGTACAGAGCATCTGATCTCGAGCATGTGCTGCCCGTTACACTAATGCAGTTAGCGGCGCACCGACACACAAAACACACATTCAGGCAGTCTCGGCCTCTACTGACGGATGTGGAGCGCTGTGAACTATATCAGCTTCACATGGAGTCAGTGTAGAGTAGAGTAGAGTACAGTAGAGTAGAGTACAGTAGAGTAGAGTAGAGGACAGTAGAGTAGCATGTGCTGCCCGTTACACTAATGCAGTTAGCGGCGCACCGACACACAAAACACACATTCAGGCAGTCTCGGCCTCTACTGACGGATGTGGAGCGCTGTGAACTATATCAGCTTCACATGGAGTCAGTGTAGAGTAGAGTAGAGTACAGTAGAGTAGAGTACAGTAGAGTAGAGTACAGTACAGTAGAGTAGAGTGCCGTAGAGTAGAGTACAGTAGAGTAGAGTACAGTAGAGTAGAGTGCCGTAGAGTAGCATGTGCTGCCCGTTACACTAATGCAGTTAGTGGCCCACTGACACACAAAACACACATTCAGGCAGTCTCGGCCTCTACTGACGGATGTGGAGCGCTGTGAACTATATCAGCTTCACATGGAGTCAGTGTAGAGTAAAGTACAGTAGAGTAGAGTACAGTAGAGTAGAGTACAGTAGAGTAGCATGTGCTGCCCGTTACACTAATGCAGTTAGTGGAGCACCGACACACAAAACACACATTCAGGCAGTCTCGGCCTCTACTGACGGATGTGGAGCGCTGTGAACTATATCAGCTTCACATGGAGTCAGTGTAGAGTAGAGTACAGTAGAGTAGAGTAGAGTACAGTAGAGTAGAGTACAGTAGAGTAGAGTAGAGTACAGTAGAGTAGAGTGCCGTAGAGTAGAGTACAGTAGAGTAGAGTGCCGTAGAGTAGCAGTGCTGCCCGTTACACTAATTCAGTTAGTGGCCCACTGACACACAAAACACACATTCAGGCAGTCTCGGCCTCTACTGACGGATGTGGAGCGCTGTGAACTATATCAGCTTCACATGGAGTCAGTGTAGAGTAGAGTAGAGTAGAGTACAGTAGAGTAGAGTACAGTAGAGTAGAGTAGAGTAGAGTACAGTAGAGTACAGTAGAGTACAGTAGAGTGCAGTAGAGTACAGTACAGTGCAGTAGAGTACAGTAGAGTACAGTAGAGTAGAGTAGAGTAGAGTACAGTAGAGTACAGTACAGTGCAGTAGAGTACAGTAGAGTACAGTAGAGTAGAGTACAGTACAGTGCAGTAGAGTGCAGTAGAGTACAGTAGAGTAGAGTACAGTAGAGTGCAGTAGAGTACAGTAGAGTAGAGTAGAGTACAGTAGAGTACAGTAGAGTACAGTAGAGTAGAGTACAGTACAGTGCAGTAGAGTGCAGTAGAGTACAGTAGAGTACAGTAGAGTAGAGTGCAGTAGAGTACAGTAGAGTACAGTAGAGTACAGTAGAGTGCAGTAGAGTAGAGTACAGTAGAGTACAGTAGAGTAGAGTACAGTAGAGTGCAGTAGAGTACAGTAGAGTAGAGTACAGTAGAGTACAGTAGAGTGCAGTAGAGTAGAGTACAGTAGAGTACAGTAGAGTAGAGTACAGTAGAGTACAGTACAGTAGAGTACAGTAGAGTAGAGTGCAGTAGAGTACAGTAGAGTAGAGTGCAGTAGAGTACAGTAGAGTAGAGTAGAGTACAGTAGAGTAGAGTAGAGTACAGTAGAGTAGAGTGGAGTACAGTAGAGTAGAGTACAGTAGAGTAGCATGTGCTGCCCGTTACACTAATGCAGTTAGCGGAGCACCGACACACAAAACACACATTCAGGCAGTCTCGGCCTCTACTGACGGATGTGGAGCGCTGTGAACTATATCAGCTTCACATGGAGTCAGTGTAGAGTAGAGTAGAGTACAGTAGAGTAGAGTACAGTAGAGTAGAGTAGAGTAGAGTAGAGTACAGTAGAGTACAGTAGAGTACAGTAGAGTACAGTAGAGTACAGTACAGTGCAGTAGAGTACAGTAGAGTACAGTAGAGTAGAGTAGAGTAGAGTACAGTGCAGTAGAGTACAGTAGAGTACAGTAGAGTAGAGTAGAGTACAGTAGAGTAGAGTAGAGTACAGTAGAGTAGAGTAGAGTACAGTAGAGTAGAGTACAGTAGAGTAGAGTAGAGTACAGTAGAGTAGAGTACAGTAGAGTAGAGTAGAGTAGAGTAGAGTGCAGTAGAGTAGAGTACAGTAGAGTAGAGTAGAGTACAGTAGAGTAGAGTAGAGTACAGTAGAGTAGAGTAGAGTACAGTAGAGTAGAGTAGAGTACAGTAGAGTAGAGTACAGTAGAGTAGAGTAGAGTACAGTAGAGTAGAGTACAGTAGAGTAGAGTAGAGTAGAGTAGAGTAGAGTACAGTAGAGTAGAGTAGAGTAGAGTAGAGTAGAGTAGAGTACAGTAGAGTAGAGTAGAGTACAGTAGAGTAGAGTAGAGTACAGTAGAGTAGAGTACAGTAGAGTAGAGTAGAGTACAGTAGAGTAGAGTAGAGTAGAGTAGAGTAGAGTACAGTAGAGTAGAGTAGAGTACAGTAGAGTAGAGTAGAGTACAGTAGAGTAGAGTACAGTAGAGTAGAGTAGAGTACAGTAGAGTAGAGTACAGTAGAGTAGAGTGCAGTAGAGTACAGTAGAGTAGAGTAGAGTACAGTAGAGTAGAGTACAGTAGAGTAGAGGACAGTAGGGAAGCATGTGCTGCCCGTTACACTAATGCAGTTAGCGGCGCACCGACACACAAAACACACATTCAGGCAGTCTCGGCCTCTACTGACGGATGTGGAGCGCTGTGAACTATATCAGCTTCACATGGAGTCAGTGTAGAGTAGAGTAGAGTACAGTAGAGTAGAGTAGAGTACAGTAGAGTAGAGTACAGTCGAGTGCAGTAGAGTACAGTAGAGTACAGTAGAGTGCAGTAGAGTACAGTAGATTGCAGTAGAGTACAGTAGAGTACAGTAGAGTGCAGTAGAGTAGAGTACAGTAGAGTAGAGTACAGTAGAGTAGAGTGCAGTAGAGTAGAGTGCAGTAGAGTACAGTAGAGTAGAGTGCAGTAGAGTACAGTAGAGTACAGTAGAGTAGAGTGCAGTAGATTGCAGTAGAGTACAGTAGAGTAGAGTACAGTAGAGTACAGTAGAGTACAGTAGAGTAGAGTGCAGTAGATTGCAGTACAGTACAGTAGAGTATAGTGCAGTAGAGTACAGTAGAGTAGAGTGCAGTAGAGTACAGTAGAGTAGAGTGCAGTAGAGTACAGTAGAGTACAGTAGAGTAGAGTGCAGTAGATTGCAGTAGAGTACAGTAGAGTAGAGTACAGTAGAGTGCAGTAGAGTACAGTAGAGTAGAGTGCAGTAGATTGGAGTACAGTACAGTAGAGTAGAGTACAGTAGAGTGCAGTAGAGTACAGTAGAGTAGAGTGCAGTAGAGTAGAGTAGAGTGCAGTAGAGTAGAGTAGAGTGCAGTAGAGTAGAGTAGAGTACAGTAGAGTAGAGTGCAGTAGAGTACAGTAGAGTGCAGTAGAGTAGAGTACAGTAGAGTACAGTAGAGTGCAGTAGAGTAGAGTAGAGTACAGTAGAGTAGAGTGCAGTAGAGTACAGTAGAGTAGAGTAGAGTGCAGTAGAGTAGAGTACAGTAGAGTAGAGTAGAGTGCAGTAGAGTAGAGTACAGTAGAGTAGAGTGCAGTAGAGTACAGTAGAGTAGAGTAGAGTGCAGTAGAGTAGAGTACAGTAGAGTAGAGTAGAGTGCAGTAGAGTAGAGTACAGTAGAGTAGAGTGCAGTAGAGTACAGTAGAGTGCAGTAGAGTAGAGTAGAGTACAGTAGAGTAGAGTGCAGTAGAGTACAGTAGAGTAGAGTAGAGTGCAGTAGAGTAGAGTAGAGTGCAGTACAGTAGAGTAGAGTACAGTAGAGTAGAGTGCAGTAGAGTACAGTAGAGTAGAGTACAGTAGAGTGCAGTAGAGTACAGTAGAGTAGAGTAGAGTACAGTAGAGTAGAGTGGAGTACAGTAGAGTAGAGTACAGTAGAGTAGCATGTGCTGCCCGTTACACTAATGCAGTTAGTGGAGCACCGACACACAAAACACACATTCAGGCAGTCTCGGCCTCTACTGACGGATGTGGAGCGCTGTGAACTATATCAGCTTCACATGGAGTCAGTGTACAGTAGAGTAGAGTACAGTAGAGTAGAGTACAGTAGAGTAGAGTAGAGGACAGTAGAGTAGCATGTGCTGCCCGTTACACTAATGCAGTTAGTGGCCCACTGACACACAAAACACACATTCAGGCAGTCTCGGCCTCTACTGACGGATGTGGAGCGCTGTGAACTATATCAGCTTCACATGGAGTCAGTGTAGAGTACAGTAGAGTAGAGTACAGTAGAGTAGAGTACAGTAGAGTAGAGTACAGTAGAGTAGAGTACAGTAGAGTAGAGTAGAGTAGAGTAGAGTACAGTAGAGTAGAGTACAGTAGAGTAGAGTACAGTAGAGTAGCATGTGCTGCCCGTTACACTAATGCAGTTAGCGGCGCACCGACACACAAAACACACATTCAGGCAGTCTCGGCCTCTACTGACGGATGTGGAGCGCTGTGAACTATATCAGCTTCACATGGAGTCAGTGTAGAGTAGAGTACAGTAGAGTAGAGTAGAGTACAGTAGAGTACAGTAGAGTAGAGTAGAGTACAGTAGAGTAGAGTACAGTAGAGTGCAGTAGAGTACAGTAGAGTACAGTAGAGTAGAGTACAGTAGAGTGCAGTAGAGTACAGTAGAGTAGAGTGCAGTAGATTGCAGTAGAGTACAGTAGAGTAGAGTACAGTAGAGTGCAGTAGAGTACAGTAGAGTAGAGTGCAGTAGATTGCAGTACATTACAGTAGAGTAGAGTACAGTAGAGTGCAGTAGAGTACAGTAGAGTAGAGTGCAGTAGAGTACAGTAGAGTAGAGTAGAGTACAGTAGAGTAGAGTAGAGTAGAGTACAGTACAGTAGAGTAGAGTACAGTAGAGTAGAGTAGAGTAGAGTGCAGTACAGTAGAGTAGAGTGCAGTAGAGTAGAGTGCAGTAGAGTGCAGTAGAGTACAGTAGAGTAGAGTACAGTAGAGTGCAGTAGAGTACAGTAGAGTAGAGTACAGTAGAGTAGCATGTGCTGCCCGTTACACTAATGCAGTTAGCGGCGCACCGACACACAAAACACACATTCAGGCAGTCTCGGCCTCTACTGACGGATGTGGAGCGCTGTGAACTATATCAGCTTCACATGGAGTCAGTGTAGAGTACAGTAGAGTACAGTAGAGTAGAGTACAGTAGAGTGCCGTAGAGTACAGTAGAGTGCAGTAGAGTGCAGTAGAGTACAGTAGAGTGCAGTAGAGTACAGTAGAGTGCAGTAGAGTACAGTAGAGTAGAGTACAGTAGAGTAGAGTAGAGTAGAGTACAGTAGAGTGCAGTAGAGTACAGTAGAGTAGAGCACAGTAGAGTAGCATGTGCTGCCCGTTACACTAATGCAGTTAGCGGCGCACCGACACACAAAACACACATTCAGGCAGTCTCGGCCTCTACTGACGGATGTGGAGCGCTGTGAACTATATCAGCTTCACATGGAGTCAGTGTACAGTAGAGTAGAGTACAGTAGAGTAGAGTACAGTAGAGTAGAGTACAGTAGAGTAGAGTAGAGTAGAGTACAGTAGAGTAGAGTACAGTAGAGTGCAGTAGAGTACAGTAGAGTACAGTAGAGTAGAGTAGAGTAGAGTGCAGTAGAGTACAGTAGAGTACAGTAGAGTAGAGTACAGTAGAGTAGAGTACAGTAGAGTAGAGTACAGTAGAGTAGAGTAGAGTAGAGTAGAGTACAGTAGAGTAGAGTACAGTAGAGTAGAGGACAGTAGAGTAGCATGTGCTGCCCGTTACACTAATGCAGTTAGCGGCGCACCGACACACAAAACACACATTCAGGCAGTCTCGGCCTCTACTGACGGATGTGGAGCGCTGTGAACTATATCAGCTTCACATGGAGTCAGTGTACAGTAGAGTAGAGTACAGTAGAGTAGAGTACAGTAGAGTAGAGTACAGTAGAGTAGAGTAGAGTAGAGTACAGTAGAGTAGAGTACAGTAGAGTAGAGTACAGTAGAGTAGAGTAGAGTAGAGTACAGTAGAGTAGAGTAGAGTAGAGTAGAGTAGAGTACAGTAGAGTAGAGTACAGTAGAGTACAGTAGAGTAGAGTACAGTAGAGTAGAGTACAGTAGAGTAGAGTACAGTAGAGTAGAGTAGAGTAGAGTACAGTAGAGTAGAGTACAGTAGAGTAGAGTACAGTAGAGTAGAGTAGAGTACAGTAGAGTAGAGTACAGTAGAGTAGAGTACAGTAGAGTAGAGTACAGTAGAGTAGAGTAGAGTAGAGTACAGTAGAGTAGAGTACAGTAGAGTAGAGTACAGTAGAGTAGAGTAGAGTACAGTAGAGTAGAGTAGAGTACAGTAGAGTAGCATGTGCTGCCCGTTACACTAATGCAGTTAGTGGCCCACCGACACACAAAACACACATTCAGGCAGTCTCGGCCTCTACTGACGGATATGGAGCGCTGTGAACTATATCAGCTTCACATGGAGTCAGTGTAGAGTACAGTAGAGTAGAGTACAGTAGAGTAGAGTACAGTAGAGTAGAGTACAGTAGAGTAGAGTGCAGTATAGTACAGTAGAGTACAGTAGAGTACAGTAGAGTAGAGTAGAGTAGAGTACAGTAGAGTAGAGTAGAGTACAGTAGAGTGCAGTAGAGTACAGTAGAGTAGAGTACAGTAGAGTAGCATGTGCTGCCCGTTACACTAATGCAGTTAGCGGCGCACCGACACACAAAACACACATTCAGGCAGTCTCGGCCTCTACTGACGGATGTGGAGCGCTGTGAACTATATCAGCTTCACATGGAGTCAGTGTAGAGTACAGTAGAGTACAGTAGAGCAGAGTACAGTAGAGTGCCGTAGAGTAGCATGTGCTGCCCGTTACACTAATGCAGTTAGCGGCGCACCGACACACAAAACACACATTCAGGCAGTCTCGGCCTCTACTGACGGATGTGGAGCGCTGTGAACTATATCAGCTTCACATGGAGTCAGTGTAGAGTAGAGTAGAGTACAGTAGAGTAGAGTACAGTAGAGTAGAGTAGAGTACAGTAGAGTAGAGTGCCGTAGAGTAGAGTACAGTAGAGTAGAGTGCCGTAGAGTAGCAGTGCTGCCCGTTACACTAATTCAGTTAGTGGCCCACTGACACACAAAACACACATTCAGGCAGTCTCGGCCTCTACTGACGGATGTGGAGCGCTGTGAACTATATCAGCTTCACATGGAGTCAGTGTAGAGTAGAGTAGAGTACAGTAGAGTAGAGTACAGTAGAGTAGAGTAGAGTACAGTAGAGCAGAGTAGAGTAGAGTTGAGTACAGTAGAGTAGAGTACTGTAGAGTAGAGTACAGTAGAGTACAGTAGAGTAGAGCACAGTAGAGTAGAGCTGTAGAGTAGAGTACAGTAGAGTAGAGTACAGTAGAGTGCAGTAGAGTACAGTAGAGTACAGTAGAGTACAGTAGAGTAGAGCTGTAGAGTAGAGTACAGTAGAGCACAGTAGAGTAGAGTAGAGTACAGTAGAGTACAGTGGAGTAGAGTACAGTAGAGTAGAGCTGTAGAGTAGAGTACAGTAGAGTAGAGTAGAGTACAGTAGAGTACAGTGGAGTAGATTACAGTAGAGTAGAGCTGTAGAGTAGAGTACAGTAGAGTACAGTAGAGTACAGCAGAGTACAGTAGAGTAGAGTACAGTAGAGTACAGTGGAGTAGAGCACATTGGAGTAG
>JARWKJ010000023.1:31689814-31714814 GCA_029959095.1 Rhinichthys osculus
ACGCTGAGAACGAGAAGTTCACGCTGTGACCATCAGGCAGCCAACAGCCAATCACACGCTGAGAACGAGGAGTTCAACTGTGACAATCAGGAGCCAACAGCCAATCACACGCTGAGAACGAGGAGTACAGCTGTGACATCAGGAGCCAACAGCCAAATCATCACGCTGAGAACGAGGAGTTCAGCCTGTGACATCAGGAGAGGAGCCAACAGCCAATCACACGCTGAGAACGAGGAGTTCAGCTGTGACATCAGGAGCCAACAGCCAATCACACGCTGAGAACGAGGAGTTCAGCTGTGACATCAGGAGCCAACAGCCAATCACACGCTGAGAACGAGGAGTTCAGCTGTGACATCAGGAGCCAACAGCCAATCACACGCTGAGAACGAGAGTTCAGCTGTGACATCAGGAGCCAACAGCCAATCACACGCTGAGAACGAGGAGTTCAGCTGTGACATCAGGAGCCAACAGCCAATCACACGCTGAGAACGAGGAGTTCAGCTGTGACATCAGGAGCCAACAGCCAATCACACGCTGAGAACGAGGAGTTCAGCTGTGACATCAGGAGCCAACAGCCAATCACACGCTGAGAACGAGGAGTTCAGCTGTGACATCAGGAGCCAACAGCCAATCACACGCTGAGAACGAGGAGTTCAGCTGTGACATCAGGAGCCAACAGCCAATCACACGCTGAGAACGAGGAGTTCAACTGTGACATCAGAGCCAACAGCCAATCACACGCTGAGAACGAGGAGTTCAGCTGTGACATCAGGAGCCAACAGCCAATCACACGCTGAGAACGAGGAGTTCAGCTGTGACATCAGGAGCCAACAGCCAATCACACGCGGAGAACGAGAAGTTCAGCTGACACATCAGGAGCCAACAGCCAATCACACGCTGAGAACGAGGAGTTCAACTGTGACATCAGGAGCCAACAGCCAATCACACGCTGAGAACGAGGAGTTCAGCTGTGACATCAGGAGCCAACAGCCAATCACACGCTGAGAACGAGGAGTTCAACTGTGACATCAGGAGCCAACAGCCAATCACACGCTGAGAACGAGGAGTTCAGCTGTGACATCAGGAGCCAACAGCCAATCACACGCTGAGAACGAGGAGTTCAGCTGTGACATCAGGAGCCAACAGCCAATCACACGCTGAGAACGAGGAGTTCAGCTGTGACATCAGGAGCCAACAGCCAATCACACGCTGAGAACGAGAAGTTCAGCTGTGACATCAGGAGCCAACAGCCAATCACACGCTGAGAACGAGGAGTTCAGCTGTGACATCAGGAGCCAACAGCCAATCACACGCTGAGAACGAGGAGTTCAGCTGTGACATCAGGAGCCAACAGCCAATCACACGCTGAGAACGAGGAGTTCAGCTGTGACATCAGGAGCCAACAGCCAATCACACGCGGAGAACGAGAAGTTCAGCTGACACATCAGGAGCCAACAGCCAATCACACGCTGAGAACGAGGAGTTCAACTGTGACATCAGGAGCCAACAGCCAATCACACGCTGAGAACGAGGAGTTCAGCTGTGACATCAGGAGCCAACAGCCAATCACACGCTGAGAACGAGGAGTTCAGCTGTGACATCAGGAGCCAACAGCCAATCACACGCTGAGAAGGAGGAGTTCAGCTGTGACATCAGGAGCCAACAGCCAATCACACGCGGAGAACGAGAAGTTCAGCTGACACATCAGGAGCCAACAGCCAATCACACGCTGAGAACGAGGAGTTCAACTGTGACATCAGGAGCCAACAGCCAATCACACGCTGAGAACGAGGAGTTCAGCTGTGACATCAGGAGCCAACAGCCAATCACACGCTGAGAACGAGGAGTTCAACTGTGACATCAGGAGCCAACAGCCAATCACACGCTGAGAACGAGGAGTTCAACTGTGACATCAAGAGCCAACAGCCAATCACACGCTGAGAACGAGGAGTTCAGCTGTGACATCAGGAGCCAACAGCCAATCACACGCTGAGAACGAGGAGTTCAGCTGTGACATCAGGAGCCAACAGCCAATCACACGCTGAGAACGAGGAGTTCAGCTGTGACATCAGGAGCCAACAGCCAATCACACGCTGAGAACGAGGAGTTCAGCTGTGACATCAGGAGCCAACAGCCAATCACACGCTGAGAACGAGGAGTTCAGCTGTGACATCAGGAGCCAACAGCCAATCACACGCTGAGAACGAGGAGTTCAGCTGTGACATCAGGAGCCAACAGCCAATCACACGCTGAGAACGAGGAGTTCAGCTGTGACATCAGGAGCCAACAGCCAATCACACGCTGAGAACGAGGAGTTCAGCTGTGACATCAGGAGCCAACAGCCAATCACACGCTGAGAACGAGGAGTTCAGCTGTGACATCAGGAGCCAACAGCCAATCACACGCTGAGAACGAGGAGTTCAGCTGTGACATCAGGAGCCAACAGCCAATCACACGCTGAGAACGAGGAGTTCAGCTGTGACATCAGGAGCCAACAGCCAATCACACGCTGAGAACGAGGAGTTCAGCTGTGACATCAGGAGCCAACAGCCAATCACACGCTGAGAACGAGGAGTTCAGCTGTGACATCAGGAGCCAACAGCCAATCACACGCTGAGAACGAGGAGTTCAACTGTGACATCAGGAGCCAACAGCCAATCACACGCTGAGAACGAGGCTGCGTTCAGCCCCGACAAAACGTTGCACAGCGTTTTTTAAACAGTAACGGTGATGCGTTGAAGTTGTAACTACGGCAGCTGAGAAGGCCATTCTTTGTGAAGAGTTTTCGGAGCCTGATGAAGTCGGTATAAATATGTGTTTAATGCTACAAAATACGCCCGATGTTACAGTTACTGCACTTGCCGCCCAGAACACAAGAGAGCATCCCAGTCGAGTGAAGGGGTTGCTGAAACTGAAATGGAAGCACATCTTACCTAATAAAGACTAAAACATCTATTCAGCCTCACATACTGACTTTATTTGTAGTCCATACTGTTTTAAAACCCTGTATTTTCTTTCTCATTTTTAGGAAAAGCACTTAATTACCATTGTTTATTTCTATACCAAATGTCACACACTTGCAATGAAGCTAAAAATATAAACAACTACATCATTATGTTGATATCCTATATTTTTACAATAAAACTTACGACAAACATGTCTTCTAATATCCTCAGTTGTTGCGTATGCCGAGCTGCATCGAACACATTTGTAAATTATTTTCCTTGAACCCATTGTGCGAGTTCACTTTAATACCGCGTGCGTTATATACACATGTTGCTGCTGATTGGACCGCAGTTCTGACACGCCCACCAAACAAGAGAAAGCGCATCTCTAACCCGGTGCACACCGGCGCGCGCCGCTAACATGACCTTCAACCCGGAAACCGTAGCAAAACGTTACGCACCGTTTTGAACTTGAACGTGCCCGTGACTTTATCGCATCAGACATGTGACACTTTGCTCACAGCTGATTGGTACAAGTTGGGTTGGCAGTTCTGGAGCATCACCTGACCCGGGCCAGGGTAGCCGTGGAGCGTCAGTTACTATGGCAATGAGCAGTGCTAAAAGCCAAACCACTTTCATGGTTCCTAAAACCCAGGATTGGCGCAAACTAAACTGAAACACATCGGGCTAGCCGCCTAAACCGGCTTCATGGAACCCAAGTGTGTTTAAACCCGTCAAACTCGTGACGGAAGAGCCGAACTCTTCATATCCTCACAGAAGCAGTTCCGGTTGTGGGGAAAAGATCAAATAAAGTGATTTAGTAAACAAAGCCAGAGGAATCAGGTCAGGGAACCACACATGATACTGTGACTGAATGCATGTAATCAATAAGAAGAGGCCGTGACCCGTAGGAGACGAGAAACACAACATCCGTGACGTTCATCAATCGCTCCCTTTGTGCTTCAGCTTTAGAAGCGGACGCTTCTCGGCACATTCTCCTCTGTCACAGCACACACACACACATCACACTTCAGAGATCACACACTACTGTCTTTACATGACAGAGTCTTAATTGTAAGATTTTGCAAATGACTATAGTTTATTTGTTTACATTTAAAAACTAATGAAATTGTCCAGTATGAAAACTAAAGGATTCAGTGAATAAATCGGCAAACAGAAAGTCTGTCTATTTCAAATAAACAACTAAAACTGTCACTACACTAAGGAAAGCGTGTTACTTGCTTAGAAGAAACAATGAAAATGTTCCTCTGCCAACAGCCATCAAAACCAAGACATATGATAATGAATCTTTTTTTAAATGTAACATATATAATCACAAATGGTCAAATCTTCAACTCTACATCATTCTCACAGGCCTGTGTTCAATCCATGAGAACCTCCGGTTGATCTCTCAGATCATCAGTCATGGTGAGAAGAAGCAGCGGATCATTAGATCATGTGATGGTCTGATATTTCTCCTCAGATCCACGAGTGAATATAGTAAAGCTGAGGAACTCACCGAGACTGAAGGTAGAGAGGAAACATGCTGTCGTCTGCGTCGCCTCCACATGAGCAGTGATGGACCGTACAGAGCATCTGATCTCGAGCATGTGCTGCCCGTTACACTAATGCAGTTAGCGGCGCACCGACACACAAAACACACATTCAGGCAGTCTCGGCCTCTACTGACGGATGTGGAGCGCTGTGAACTATATCAGCTTCACATGGAGTCAGTGTAGAGTAGAGTAGAGTACAGTAGAGTAGAGTACAGTAGAGTAGAGTAGAGGACAGTAGAGTAGCATGTGCTGCCCGTTACACTAATGCAGTTAGCGGCGCACCGACACACAAAACACACATTCAGGCAGTCTCGGCCTCTACTGACGGATGTGGAGCGCTGTGAACTATATCAGCTTCACATGGAGTCAGTGTAGAGTAGAGTAGAGTACAGTAGAGTAGAGTACAGTAGAGTAGAGTACAGTACAGTAGAGTAGAGTGCCGTAGAGTAGAGTACAGTAGAGTAGAGTACAGTAGAGTAGAGTGCCGTAGAGTAGCATGTGCTGCCCGTTACACTAATGCAGTTAGTGGCCCACTGACACACAAAACACACATTCAGGCAGTCTCGGCCTCTACTGACGGATGTGGAGCGCTGTGAACTATATCAGCTTCACATGGAGTCAGTGTAGAGTAAAGTACAGTAGAGTAGAGTACAGTAGAGTAGAGTACAGTAGAGTAGCATGTGCTGCCCGTTACACTAATGCAGTTAGTGGAGCACCGACACACAAAACACACATTCAGGCAGTCTCGGCCTCTACTGACGGATGTGGAGCGCTGTGAACTATATCAGCTTCACATGGAGTCAGTGTAGAGTAGAGTACAGTAGAGTAGAGTAGAGTACAGTAGAGTAGAGTACAGTAGAGTAGAGTAGAGTACAGTAGAGTAGAGTGCCGTAGAGTAGAGTACAGTAGAGTAGAGTGCCGTAGAGTAGCAGTGCTGCCCGTTACACTAATTCAGTTAGTGGCCCACTGACACACAAAACACACATTCAGGCAGTCTCGGCCTCTACTGACGGATGTGGAGCGCTGTGAACTATATCAGCTTCACATGGAGTCAGTGTAGAGTAGAGTAGAGTAGAGTACAGTAGAGTAGAGTACAGTAGAGTAGAGTAGAGTAGAGTACAGTAGAGTACAGTAGAGTACAGTAGAGTGCAGTAGAGTACAGTACAGTGCAGTAGAGTACAGTAGAGTACAGTAGAGTAGAGTAGAGTAGAGTACAGTAGAGTACAGTACAGTGCAGTAGAGTACAGTAGAGTACAGTAGAGTAGAGTACAGTACAGTGCAGTAGAGTGCAGTAGAGTACAGTAGAGTAGAGTACAGTAGAGTGCAGTAGAGTACAGTAGAGTAGAGTAGAGTACAGTAGAGTACAGTAGAGTACAGTAGAGTAGAGTACAGTACAGTGCAGTAGAGTGCAGTAGAGTACAGTAGAGTACAGTAGAGTAGAGTGCAGTAGAGTACAGTAGAGTACAGTAGAGTACAGTAGAGTGCAGTAGAGTAGAGTACAGTAGAGTACAGTAGAGTAGAGTACAGTAGAGTGCAGTAGAGTACAGTAGAGTAGAGTACAGTAGAGTACAGTAGAGTGCAGTAGAGTAGAGTACAGTAGAGTACAGTAGAGTAGAGTACAGTAGAGTACAGTACAGTAGAGTACAGTAGAGTAGAGTGCAGTAGAGTACAGTAGAGTAGAGTGCAGTAGAGTACAGTAGAGTAGAGTAGAGTACAGTAGAGTAGAGTAGAGTACAGTAGAGTAGAGTGGAGTACAGTAGAGTAGAGTACAGTAGAGTAGCATGTGCTGCCCGTTACACTAATGCAGTTAGCGGAGCACCGACACACAAAACACACATTCAGGCAGTCTCGGCCTCTACTGACGGATGTGGAGCGCTGTGAACTATATCAGCTTCACATGGAGTCAGTGTAGAGTAGAGTAGAGTACAGTAGAGTAGAGTACAGTAGAGTAGAGTAGAGTAGAGTAGAGTACAGTAGAGTACAGTAGAGTACAGTAGAGTACAGTAGAGTACAGTACAGTGCAGTAGAGTACAGTAGAGTACAGTAGAGTAGAGTAGAGTAGAGTACAGTGCAGTAGAGTACAGTAGAGTACAGTAGAGTAGAGTAGAGTACAGTAGAGTAGAGTAGAGTACAGTAGAGTAGAGTAGAGTACAGTAGAGTAGAGTACAGTAGAGTAGAGTAGAGTACAGTAGAGTAGAGTACAGTAGAGTAGAGTAGAGTAGAGTAGAGTGCAGTAGAGTAGAGTACAGTAGAGTAGAGTAGAGTACAGTAGAGTAGAGTAGAGTACAGTAGAGTAGAGTAGAGTACAGTAGAGTAGAGTAGAGTACAGTAGAGTAGAGTACAGTAGAGTAGAGTAGAGTACAGTAGAGTAGAGTACAGTAGAGTAGAGTAGAGTAGAGTAGAGTAGAGTACAGTAGAGTAGAGTAGAGTAGAGTAGAGTAGAGTAGAGTACAGTAGAGTAGAGTAGAGTACAGTAGAGTAGAGTAGAGTACAGTAGAGTAGAGTACAGTAGAGTAGAGTAGAGTACAGTAGAGTAGAGTAGAGTAGAGTAGAGTAGAGTACAGTAGAGTAGAGTAGAGTACAGTAGAGTAGAGTAGAGTACAGTAGAGTAGAGTACAGTAGAGTAGAGTAGAGTACAGTAGAGTAGAGTACAGTAGAGTAGAGTGCAGTAGAGTACAGTAGAGTAGAGTAGAGTACAGTAGAGTAGAGTACAGTAGAGTAGAGGACAGTAGGGAAGCATGTGCTGCCCGTTACACTAATGCAGTTAGCGGCGCACCGACACACAAAACACACATTCAGGCAGTCTCGGCCTCTACTGACGGATGTGGAGCGCTGTGAACTATATCAGCTTCACATGGAGTCAGTGTAGAGTAGAGTAGAGTACAGTAGAGTAGAGTAGAGTACAGTAGAGTAGAGTACAGTCGAGTGCAGTAGAGTACAGTAGAGTACAGTAGAGTGCAGTAGAGTACAGTAGATTGCAGTAGAGTACAGTAGAGTACAGTAGAGTGCAGTAGAGTAGAGTACAGTAGAGTAGAGTACAGTAGAGTAGAGTGCAGTAGAGTAGAGTGCAGTAGAGTACAGTAGAGTAGAGTGCAGTAGAGTACAGTAGAGTACAGTAGAGTAGAGTGCAGTAGATTGCAGTAGAGTACAGTAGAGTAGAGTACAGTAGAGTACAGTAGAGTACAGTAGAGTAGAGTGCAGTAGATTGCAGTACAGTACAGTAGAGTATAGTGCAGTAGAGTACAGTAGAGTAGAGTGCAGTAGAGTACAGTAGAGTAGAGTGCAGTAGAGTACAGTAGAGTACAGTAGAGTAGAGTGCAGTAGATTGCAGTAGAGTACAGTAGAGTAGAGTACAGTAGAGTGCAGTAGAGTACAGTAGAGTAGAGTGCAGTAGATTGGAGTACAGTACAGTAGAGTAGAGTACAGTAGAGTGCAGTAGAGTACAGTAGAGTAGAGTGCAGTAGAGTAGAGTAGAGTGCAGTAGAGTAGAGTAGAGTGCAGTAGAGTAGAGTAGAGTACAGTAGAGTAGAGTGCAGTAGAGTACAGTAGAGTGCAGTAGAGTAGAGTACAGTAGAGTACAGTAGAGTGCAGTAGAGTAGAGTAGAGTACAGTAGAGTAGAGTGCAGTAGAGTACAGTAGAGTAGAGTAGAGTGCAGTAGAGTAGAGTACAGTAGAGTAGAGTAGAGTGCAGTAGAGTAGAGTACAGTAGAGTAGAGTGCAGTAGAGTACAGTAGAGTAGAGTAGAGTGCAGTAGAGTAGAGTACAGTAGAGTAGAGTAGAGTGCAGTAGAGTAGAGTACAGTAGAGTAGAGTGCAGTAGAGTACAGTAGAGTGCAGTAGAGTAGAGTAGAGTACAGTAGAGTAGAGTGCAGTAGAGTACAGTAGAGTAGAGTAGAGTGCAGTAGAGTAGAGTAGAGTGCAGTACAGTAGAGTAGAGTACAGTAGAGTAGAGTGCAGTAGAGTACAGTAGAGTAGAGTACAGTAGAGTGCAGTAGAGTACAGTAGAGTAGAGTAGAGTACAGTAGAGTAGAGTGGAGTACAGTAGAGTAGAGTACAGTAGAGTAGCATGTGCTGCCCGTTACACTAATGCAGTTAGTGGAGCACCGACACACAAAACACACATTCAGGCAGTCTCGGCCTCTACTGACGGATGTGGAGCGCTGTGAACTATATCAGCTTCACATGGAGTCAGTGTACAGTAGAGTAGAGTACAGTAGAGTAGAGTACAGTAGAGTAGAGTAGAGGACAGTAGAGTAGCATGTGCTGCCCGTTACACTAATGCAGTTAGTGGCCCACTGACACACAAAACACACATTCAGGCAGTCTCGGCCTCTACTGACGGATGTGGAGCGCTGTGAACTATATCAGCTTCACATGGAGTCAGTGTAGAGTACAGTAGAGTAGAGTACAGTAGAGTAGAGTACAGTAGAGTAGAGTACAGTAGAGTAGAGTACAGTAGAGTAGAGTAGAGTAGAGTAGAGTACAGTAGAGTAGAGTACAGTAGAGTAGAGTACAGTAGAGTAGCATGTGCTGCCCGTTACACTAATGCAGTTAGCGGCGCACCGACACACAAAACACACATTCAGGCAGTCTCGGCCTCTACTGACGGATGTGGAGCGCTGTGAACTATATCAGCTTCACATGGAGTCAGTGTAGAGTAGAGTACAGTAGAGTAGAGTAGAGTACAGTAGAGTACAGTAGAGTAGAGTAGAGTACAGTAGAGTAGAGTACAGTAGAGTGCAGTAGAGTACAGTAGAGTACAGTAGAGTAGAGTACAGTAGAGTGCAGTAGAGTACAGTAGAGTAGAGTGCAGTAGATTGCAGTAGAGTACAGTAGAGTAGAGTACAGTAGAGTGCAGTAGAGTACAGTAGAGTAGAGTGCAGTAGATTGCAGTACATTACAGTAGAGTAGAGTACAGTAGAGTGCAGTAGAGTACAGTAGAGTAGAGTGCAGTAGAGTACAGTAGAGTAGAGTAGAGTACAGTAGAGTAGAGTAGAGTAGAGTACAGTACAGTAGAGTAGAGTACAGTAGAGTAGAGTAGAGTAGAGTGCAGTACAGTAGAGTAGAGTGCAGTAGAGTAGAGTGCAGTAGAGTGCAGTAGAGTACAGTAGAGTAGAGTACAGTAGAGTGCAGTAGAGTACAGTAGAGTAGAGTACAGTAGAGTAGCATGTGCTGCCCGTTACACTAATGCAGTTAGCGGCGCACCGACACACAAAACACACATTCAGGCAGTCTCGGCCTCTACTGACGGATGTGGAGCGCTGTGAACTATATCAGCTTCACATGGAGTCAGTGTAGAGTACAGTAGAGTACAGTAGAGTAGAGTACAGTAGAGTGCCGTAGAGTACAGTAGAGTGCAGTAGAGTGCAGTAGAGTACAGTAGAGTGCAGTAGAGTACAGTAGAGTGCAGTAGAGTACAGTAGAGTAGAGTACAGTAGAGTAGAGTAGAGTAGAGTACAGTAGAGTGCAGTAGAGTACAGTAGAGTAGAGCACAGTAGAGTAGCATGTGCTGCCCGTTACACTAATGCAGTTAGCGGCGCACCGACACACAAAACACACATTCAGGCAGTCTCGGCCTCTACTGACGGATGTGGAGCGCTGTGAACTATATCAGCTTCACATGGAGTCAGTGTACAGTAGAGTAGAGTACAGTAGAGTAGAGTACAGTAGAGTAGAGTACAGTAGAGTAGAGTAGAGTAGAGTACAGTAGAGTAGAGTACAGTAGAGTGCAGTAGAGTACAGTAGAGTACAGTAGAGTAGAGTAGAGTAGAGTGCAGTAGAGTACAGTAGAGTACAGTAGAGTAGAGTACAGTAGAGTAGAGTACAGTAGAGTAGAGTACAGTAGAGTAGAGTAGAGTAGAGTAGAGTACAGTAGAGTAGAGTACAGTAGAGTAGAGGACAGTAGAGTAGCATGTGCTGCCCGTTACACTAATGCAGTTAGCGGCGCACCGACACACAAAACACACATTCAGGCAGTCTCGGCCTCTACTGACGGATGTGGAGCGCTGTGAACTATATCAGCTTCACATGGAGTCAGTGTACAGTAGAGTAGAGTACAGTAGAGTAGAGTACAGTAGAGTAGAGTACAGTAGAGTAGAGTAGAGTAGAGTACAGTAGAGTAGAGTACAGTAGAGTAGAGTACAGTAGAGTAGAGTAGAGTAGAGTACAGTAGAGTAGAGTAGAGTAGAGTAGAGTAGAGTACAGTAGAGTAGAGTACAGTAGAGTACAGTAGAGTAGAGTACAGTAGAGTAGAGTACAGTAGAGTAGAGTACAGTAGAGTAGAGTAGAGTAGAGTACAGTAGAGTAGAGTACAGTAGAGTAGAGTACAGTAGAGTAGAGTAGAGTACAGTAGAGTAGAGTACAGTAGAGTAGAGTACAGTAGAGTAGAGTACAGTAGAGTAGAGTAGAGTAGAGTACAGTAGAGTAGAGTACAGTAGAGTAGAGTACAGTAGAGTAGAGTAGAGTACAGTAGAGTAGAGTAGAGTACAGTAGAGTAGCATGTGCTGCCCGTTACACTAATGCAGTTAGTGGCCCACCGACACACAAAACACACATTCAGGCAGTCTCGGCCTCTACTGACGGATATGGAGCGCTGTGAACTATATCAGCTTCACATGGAGTCAGTGTAGAGTACAGTAGAGTAGAGTACAGTAGAGTAGAGTACAGTAGAGTAGAGTACAGTAGAGTAGAGTGCAGTATAGTACAGTAGAGTACAGTAGAGTACAGTAGAGTAGAGTAGAGTAGAGTACAGTAGAGTAGAGTAGAGTACAGTAGAGTGCAGTAGAGTACAGTAGAGTAGAGTACAGTAGAGTAGCATGTGCTGCCCGTTACACTAATGCAGTTAGCGGCGCACCGACACACAAAACACACATTCAGGCAGTCTCGGCCTCTACTGACGGATGTGGAGCGCTGTGAACTATATCAGCTTCACATGGAGTCAGTGTAGAGTACAGTAGAGTACAGTAGAGCAGAGTACAGTAGAGTGCCGTAGAGTAGCATGTGCTGCCCGTTACACTAATGCAGTTAGCGGCGCACCGACACACAAAACACACATTCAGGCAGTCTCGGCCTCTACTGACGGATGTGGAGCGCTGTGAACTATATCAGCTTCACATGGAGTCAGTGTAGAGTAGAGTAGAGTACAGTAGAGTAGAGTACAGTAGAGTAGAGTAGAGTACAGTAGAGTAGAGTGCCGTAGAGTAGAGTACAGTAGAGTAGAGTGCCGTAGAGTAGCAGTGCTGCCCGTTACACTAATTCAGTTAGTGGCCCACTGACACACAAAACACACATTCAGGCAGTCTCGGCCTCTACTGACGGATGTGGAGCGCTGTGAACTATATCAGCTTCACATGGAGTCAGTGTAGAGTAGAGTAGAGTACAGTAGAGTAGAGTACAGTAGAGTAGAGTAGAGTACAGTAGAGCAGAGTAGAGTAGAGTTGAGTACAGTAGAGTAGAGTACTGTAGAGTAGAGTACAGTAGAGTACAGTAGAGTAGAGCACAGTAGAGTAGAGCTGTAGAGTAGAGTACAGTAGAGTAGAGTACAGTAGAGTGCAGTAGAGTACAGTAGAGTACAGTAGAGTACAGTAGAGTAGAGCTGTAGAGTAGAGTACAGTAGAGCACAGTAGAGTAGAGTAGAGTACAGTAGAGTACAGTGGAGTAGAGTACAGTAGAGTAGAGCTGTAGAGTAGAGTACAGTAGAGTAGAGTAGAGTACAGTAGAGTACAGTGGAGTAGATTACAGTAGAGTAGAGCTGTAGAGTAGAGTACAGTAGAGTACAGTAGAGTACAGCAGAGTACAGTAGAGTAGAGTACAGTAGAGTACAGTGGAGTAGAGCACATTGGAGTAGATTACAGTAGAGTACAGTAGAGTAGAGTGCAGTAGAGTACAGTAGAGTAGAGTACAGCAGAGTACAGTAGAGTGGAGTAGAGTACAGTAGAGTACAGTGGAGTAGAGCACAGTAGAGTATAGTATAGTACAGTAGAGTAGAGTACAGTAGAGTAGAGTTGTAGAGTAGAGCACAGTAGAGTAGAGCTGTAGAGTAGAGCACAGTAGAGTAGAGCTGTAGAGTAGAGTACAGCAGAGTACAGTAGAGTAGAGTAGAGTAGAGTACAGTAGAGTAGAGCACAGTAGAGTAGAGCTGTAGAGTACAGTAGAGTAGAGTAGAGTAGAGTACAGTAGAGTACAGTAGATTACAGTGGAGTAGAGCACAGTAGAGTAGAGCTGTAGAGTAGAGTACAGTAGAGTACAGTAGAGTAGAGTAGAGTACAGTAGAGTAGAGCACAGTAGAGTAGAGCTGTAGAGTAGAGTACAGTAGAGTACAGTAGAGTACAGTAGAGTACAGTAGAGTACAGTGGAGTAGAGCACAGTAGAGTAGAGCAGTAGAGTAGAGTACAGTAGAGTAGAGTACAGCAGAGTACAGTAGAGTAGAGTAGAGTAGAGTACAGTAGAGGACAGTGGAGTAGAGCACAGTAGAGTACAGTAGAGTAGAGTATAGTACAGTACAGTACAGTAGATTACAGTAGAGTAGAGCACAGTAGAGTAGAGCAGTAGAGTAGAGTACAGCAGAGTACAGTAGAGTAGAGTAGAGTAGAGTACAGTAGAGTACAGTGGAGTAGAGCACAGTAGAGTACAGTAGAGTAGAGTATAGTACAGTACAGTAGATTACAGTAGAGTAGAGTACAGTAGAGTAGAGTACAGTACAGTAGAGCAGGAGAGTACAGTACAGTACAGTAGAGCATAGTACAATAGAGTAGAGTGGAGTACAGTGCAGCAGAGTAGAGTACAGTACAGTAGATTAGAGTACAGTAGAGCAAAGTACAGTAGAGTAGAACTGTAGAGTAGAGTACAGTAGAGTAGATTAGAGTGCAGTAGAGTAGAGCTGTACAGTAGAGCAAAGTGCAGTAGAGCTGTACAGTAAAGTACAGTAGAGTAGATTAGAGTACAGTAGAGCAAAATACAGTAAAGTACAGTAGAGTAGAGCTGTAGAGTAGATTAGAGTGGAGTAGAGTAGGTTAGAGTACAGTAGAGTAGAACTGTACAGTAGAGTAAAGTACAGTAGAGTACAGTAGAGTAGAGCTGTACAGTAGAGTAAAGTACAGTAAAGTACAGTAGAGTAGAGCTGTAGAGTAGATTAGAGTGGAGTAGAGTGGAGTAGAGTAGGTTAGAGTACAGTAGAGTAGAGCTGTACAGTAGAGTAAAGTACAGTAGAGTAGAGCTGTAGAGTATAGCAGATTAGTACCCTACTGTACCCTACTGTATTACCGTTGTATAGGCTATATATATATATGTATATGTTGCCCCCTCATTTAAAGACGGGACCCCCCAAAAATAAAATTCTGGCTACGCCCCTGATCATGAACACAACTAAAGTCTTTTAAGAAACAACATCTGAAAAGATATTAAGATATCTTTAACGCAAAACATAAAGTGCTGTTTCCCACTGTTGAACTGTCACTGTTGGCATGTAATGAGACACAGAAGACTAAAGCCGACCGATTTGACTGATAGATCTGCCCATATCTGTGTAAAAATAAAATAATGATGCTGCCATCTTTCTAAAGTCATTTTTATCCTAATGTAATTTGGCTCCAAATCTCCAAAACCCTCCTCTACAAAACAGCGGATTAGTAAATATTCAGTAAACATTTAAAGTGGAATATGTCAATGGTTTAGCGTATTTATTCCATGATTAATCAATTCTGGCTTGATCATGCTGTGCTGAGTCAGGAAATGTGCTGATGGCGCCCTCTTGTGCATATATATATAAATAATGTTATATTCTTTTCCTTAGAAATGGTTTTAGAATGCTTTAATTCATAGCTAATGTAATGCACATAAATATTGTACATAACCTCACAAACAACAAGTAGGCTACTTCATTTTTGTAATCTGATGACATTGGCTAATCTAGATAGATGTGATATCAGTTCCAGAGTAACCCACAGGTACTGCGCCTTTAACACAGACGAACTCTAGTGCACTTCTCTCGCACCCTACATACTGTCGCCCTCATCAGGTCACGGAGAACATAACTCACAACTCATAACCTCCAGCACAATATATTGAGCTCTGTATTATTGCCATACGGAGATTATTGAGTTGATGTCCGTCACGGTCTCTGGCTGGTTTTCAGTAAAGCCGATTTGAAAGAATGAAAGCGTCGCATAAACATGAACTGAAGGTGTTGGGTTGATTCTGTTGTGAGAGGAATGACCCAAATCAGAGGAAACACATGATGGAGACTTTCCTGAAACACAAAGAAAGAGGGACCGTTGTCAAGAGAATAAATCCACAGAGAGAGAGAGAGAGTGCAGTGAAGAGACACGAGGGAGAGTACACACACACACACACACACACACACACACACACACACACACACACACACACACACACACACACGGGAGATGAGGAGGAAAGGGTTATCGCCTTAATCTTCCTCTTCATCACTGCCTTCAGTCTGGAGCCTCTCTGTGCTCTGAATGCAGAATTGCTGGATCTCATGCCTGTCACTGTAGGAAAAGCCCTGGACTAACCCTGGAATAACCTGGACTAACCCTAGACTAACCCTGTTCGACCTTTATGGGTTGATTGTCATGTAATATTTCCTTGCCTGAAGGTTTACTCCTGTAAACAGGAACCTTTAACAAACATTAAAAACACTGGGTTGAAAAAGAGGGTTCTCTGCGCTTCTGCAACCAACAATCCGGTGCGACCAGGGCAGGATAGAACAAGGCAAACAGAAGGAATCGCCGGTGCAGCACAGATGTTCTTTTTGCATTAAAAACACTGGGCTTTTACCTCTTATCTTTCACGGAGTATTTGTTATTGATTTTTTTGTTAAAATTATTATTTTCAGATTTCAAATTTTGGATCTAACATAAAAAAGTAACATGTGAATAAGTAGGCTAATAGGACTTAGGCCTAATAGGTTGATTTGATTATTTAATTCCAATGCCGTCACATTTATGTTTTGAAAAGACAATTACAAGAACAAGCGCACTATACAAAATTCAATGTGTGTGCGTGCGTGTGTCGTGTGTGTGCATGCGTGCGAGCGTGCGTGTGTGTGTGCGAGCGTGCGTGCGCGCGTGTGTGTGTGTGTGTGTGTGTGCGCGTGTGTCTGTGTGTGTGTGTGTGCGAGCGTGCGTGTTGTGTGTGTGCCTGCGTGCGTGAGTGCGAGCGTGCGTGCGTGTGTCGTGTGTGTGTGTGCGTGTGTCGTGTGTGTGTGTGTGTGTGTGCGTGCGCGCGTGTGTGTGTGTGTGTCAACGCTATCTCACGACCAATTCGTCCGAGTTTGACAAGTGATTAAAAGATGGCTAATTCGTAACAATCCGTTCGACCTCATTCATATGAATTTATACGATTTGTCTAAACCCACGTGATGGGTAGGTTTAGGGGCGGGGTCAGGGGTAGGTCATTCGTACGAATTCATACGAATTGGGCAACTCGTCAAATATGTACGTTTTAGCAAAAATCGTACTAATTCGTACCAGTGAGGTCGTACGAATTGTTACGAATTAGCCATCTTTTAATCACTCGTCAAATTCGGACGAATTGGTGGTGAGATCAGGTTGTGTGTGTAGCCTATTATATTCCAGGGGCCTGTACCATGATGGTAGTTGAACAAACTCAGGGTTACAGGATTAGTTTTGAGTTGACAAAACCAAACCAATCCAAGCAGGCTTTGTTGGTACCATGACACTCATCATCAACTTTCTCTGTCAACTCAGGCTTTGATCCTGAGTTTAGGAGTTTAGGTGTGACATCAGTAGCGAACAGCCAATCACATGCTGAGAAAGAGTGAAACTGAGATTAATTTCTCGCGAGAGAAGCAGTGAGATTCACATCTCTCTTTTGCAAGAATATTACAAGATTGAAAAATAGTAAGAATTTAAACAAATTTACACAGCAAATAAAATAGCTGTCTATGAAAGAGGATAACTAAAAAGTCTGCTATATCAGTGCAAGTAAAAGTTGTGAAGTTAGTTTATACAATTGATAAAGGTATTATCAATAGCAGTGAATTGAACATTTAAGCTCACATGTAGTAAATGTATAGTTTATCTATTGATTCTAAAGCATATTTATATTACCTTTATATATCTATTAATTTAAACTGTGCATACTAAAAATTGTTTAACTAAAATTGTACATGTGTGATCGATTAAGGTTATAATAATTACATAAATAATATCCAAATCATACAACATTTTTATTCTAAATAAGTGCTAGTAAAAGCCAGACAATTTTGTCTTCAAAAATCATTTGCCATGTAGTAACCTTAATTTGGAGTAGAAACAGGTGGTGTGACTTTATCCTATCAGACATGTGTCACTTTGCTCACAGCTGATTGGTCCAAGTTCAGTTTAAGATCTCTTACCTGGAACATAACCTGCCCCGGACCAGGTTAGCCGTGGAGCGTGAGTTACGCGATGAACACTGCTAAAAGCCAAACCACTTTCATGGTACCTAAAACCCTGGGTTGGCGCAAACTAAACTGAAACATAGCTGGCTAGCCACCTAAACCGGCTTCATGGTATAGGCCCCAGGTTCTCTGAGAGTGAATCTGTCTGCAGTCCCAGCGGATCGGGAGAGTCTGATGACACTGATGAGATGTTACTCACTCGATGAAGGTTTGAGAGCAGCGCCTCAGAAACACAGTACACGAGTAAATCTGCTATGAAGAGAAGTGAGTGTGACCGCTCACACATGTTACCGTTCAGAAGCAGACCATATGATCAAAGCTATGGTTCAGTTTTGGCGTCTGTCGCTTTAAATGCGGGAGCTCTTTAGAGCAGGATGGATTCTGATTGGCTGTCAGTGTTTTATCGTTCATCAGGCATTCTGGGAAATATTTCAGTGATAGGGTTCGTTATCGTTATAGTTGTGCTGTAGACTGATTTATACAACTATATCTTTATCATTGTTATAGTTATCGTCATTGGTGTGAACGGGTCTAAGCGTAAGGGTTCAAATGCTTATTCTGCATAACTACGCTGCATTAATATTCAACATGTTATCTACTGTAGAGATAGGGATATGTTTGGTCTAAATAGTTGTGAGTCATTGAATAGTAAGTTGTGCTTGCGTTTTCTAGACTAGAAAAGTTGAACTAAATACAAGTCACTTATGAAATTTTGAATAAGTACATTTATATTTAGGTACTGATATGTAATGGTTAAGTACTATTGAATAGATACTAGTCACTATTGTAATAAGTACTATTATACAAGTAACAAAGATAATGAGTAAAACATATTTTAAAAGGCTTGTCACACAGTGTGATTCTAAATGACCAAGTAAAGTGTTTTACATGATTGTCCTTTGCTGACCACAGGTGAAGCGTTGTACATCATCTTTATTGTATGATGAGCTCAGAGATGGAGACAGAGATCGAACCCTCCGGCGTGGAGAAGCGCTCGACTGCATGATGGGTTTGTGGACACGCGTACAGTGCAGATATTATTACAGTGGGTTTGCCAAGCAAAAAATACAACAAAAACATTCTATGAACACTTTGTGTTTTGTTTCATGCTGAGTGAAATGATGAAATGCTTGCTTCGTAATGATTCTGTAATTTGCCATTCTTTAAAACATTGTTTCAGCCCAGAAAACCTAATCCATAATAAGAAATCATTTCTAAACCATTCTGTCGTTTTGGGAAAACAATGTCATCGATCCTTCAATATCTGGTTACAGCAAAACTCTGTTGTGGATCTGGACTGTTGATTTTTCTCCTAACAATCAAATTCTTCAACCATTGGGACTTGCATGATGTGACTATGGGAGCAAAGCATTATCTTTACTGTATATAGATGGTGATGATGATCCATTTGTTGATCTTTTCCTGTTGTATGATACTTCACAGGCCTCATACAGCAGGAAACACAGTGTTAAAGGGATACTCCACTTTTTTGGGAAATAGGCTCAGTTTACAACTCCCCCAGAGTTAAACTGTTGAGTTTTACCGTTTTTGAATCCATTCAGCCGATCTCCGGTTCTGGCGGTACCACTTTTAGCATAGCTTAGCATACATCATTGAAGTGTACAAGACCATTAGCATTTCTAAAAAAAAAAATGACCAAAGAGTTTCGATATTTTTCTTATTTAAAACTCGACTCTTCTGTAGTTACATCGTGGACTAAGACCGACGGAAAATGTAAAGTTGCGATGTTCTAGGCTGATATGGCTAGGAGCTATACTCTCATTCCTGCGTAGTAATCAAGAAACTTCACTGCCGTACCATGAGTGCAGCAGGCGTAATGATATGACGCAGCGCCTGAAAATAGGCCACCTTCCGTCAACACAACGGAACTATTTTCAGGCGCTGCGTCATATCATTACGCCTGCTGCTCTCATGGTACGGCAGTGAAGTTTCTTGATTATTACGCAGGAATGAGAGTATAGTTCCTAGCCATATCAGCCTAGAACATCGCAACTTTACATTTTCCGTCGGTCTTAGTCCACGATGTAACTACAGAAGAGTCGAGTTTTAAATAAGAAAAATATCGAAACTCTTTGGTCATTTTTTTTTTTAGAAATGCTAATGGTCTTGTACACTTCAATGATGTATGCTAAGCTATGCTAAAAGTGGTACCGCCAGAACCGGAGATCGGCTGAATGGATTCAAAAACGGTAAAACTCAACAGTTTAACTCTGGGGGAGTTGTAAAATGAGCCTATTTCCCAAAAAAGTGGAGTATCCCTTTAAAGGATACTAATGTGAATATCTCAGTCTTTACTGTCACTTTTGAAAGTTTTAGATTGATAAGAATATTTAATGAAGCCTTTTCTGCTCACCAAGGCTGCATTTATTTTATCCAAAATACAGCAAAAACAGATAAAAAGTCGCAATTACCTTTTTTATTCTGTGTTGGAAACAAGCTTCCATAGAAAGCAGATTAGGGAGAACTCACACGAGGCGATCTGGACCGTGCCGAACGCGTGTGACCCCCAGAGTCTGGTTCGGTTCACTAGTGTGATCGATTCTGCACTGTTCCAGTACGGTACGCATGTAGTGTGATCGCTAACCACAGCTAACACTGGTGTGTGCGCTACTGTCATCATTACGACAGCAAGCATCTTCCATTACAACCTACCTGGACAGTACACTTTTCAATTAATTTAGTTAAATCAAGTATATTTAGGTTTATAACGGGTCTGGTTCACTCCTAATTGATGAACAGGAATTGTAGTTTGCAAGTAAAGCTGCAAATTCCTCCATCAAAGTCATCTTCTGATACGTGCCGCATAATCAACATCGCTGCGCGGCATAAATGATAAATCCACTAAGCAGTCTATTAGCGAAAGTGCTTTTCTTCCTGTTCACTTTAAAACAAAAAGTTGCATGGTAAATGGGTTAGCGTGCTCCGGCCCAGAACGTTGTATAGGGGGACAATCGCGCCAGGGCTCGGGACAAGACAGCCGTGCCTAGTGTGAGTACACCCTTAGCTTGCAATAATATTTCACAATACAACTCTTTTA
The DNA here is from genome assembly GCA_029959095.1 of Rhinichthys osculus. Classification (NCBI taxonomy): domain Eukaryota; kingdom Metazoa; phylum Chordata; class Actinopteri; order Cypriniformes; family Leuciscidae; genus Rhinichthys; species Rhinichthys osculus. The sequence continues at coordinate 31,709,797 of JARWKJ010000023.1, forward strand.
CTGTACAAATGCAGTCTTGGTGAGCAGAAGAGACTTCTTTTAAAAACATCTTATCGATCTAAAACTTTTGAACGGTATCCTGAAGGCATTGTAGTAAAAAATGACATATGTTAGATCAGACATGGTGCAGACTGTCACAGATTGACATTCAATTCTTGTGCCTATTTCTTTCATTTTCACTTTTACTTGGTTTGCAACGTAAATTTGTGCAAAATACAACACAAATATCAAACAGACACAAGAGATTTAGGACAACAGCTGGCCAGCAGCTAATCAGTCAGAGAACCTTTGATACCCGAGCTGCCTCATCAGGAACCCACAGGTGTGCTCTATGAGTCTGATGTCTCTCCTTGGCAGGTTTCGCCTCCATATGTTGATGTTGGCTGGTGATATGTCCCCTTCATACATCAAGTTATACAAGTTTGTGGAGGTGGTGAACATGAGCTGATTCAGGGCCGAGGGAGATACGGGGACTCCGAGGAAGGAGTGTATCTTCTCGGCTGTGTCCTGAGGATAATCTACAACATCCTCAAACCTGACCTGAAGAAAGGACTCTTCGGATAAGGTGGACGTGACTCTGAGGACGGCGGCCGTGTGGGCGAGCCACAGGTGGGCCAGCAACAGCACAGGATCGGTCTCTGAACGAGATATGAGGAGCCACAGCGTTCTGAACTCGGCTGCGAATGCGGTCGGACACCCGTCACTAACCGTATCTTCTTTGAAAAGGAGGGCTAGATGCTGAGGAATGTTCTTGAGCGAGTAAAGGCTAGGTTTGCTATTATACAGCATCAGATAAACCCACGCACGAGGGTCCCTGATGACGTAGATGGCCCTCAGAGATGGGCCGAGGACTTCTTGGAGAAAGGGCAGCTTTAGAGCCCAGCTGCCGCTGCACAGGTTGAGGACGACACGGGCATTAGGGTAGTCCACCGTGTGTCTCCTCAACTCCCTCACATACTCCACATCCCTGTCCACTCGCACACGACCTTTCATTTCAGCCCTGGACTCTCGTCTCCTCAGTCTCTTCCTCTTGTCCTGGGAGAGACTGACTCTTTGGGCCGGCTTCATGTGGCTGGTGTCATGGAGTGGGATATTTTGCAGGAATAAGTGGGTGTTGTGGACCAGTGAATGTAGCCAGCCCTGAATCATTTTAAAACGCCCATACTGTGCTTCTGAGCGTGTCCATTCACAAGCATCTACTAAAGAGTCAAACTCAAACTCTGTTTCAGGTATATCCAAGTGTTCTGTGGGGATGCGTAGGTAGACGAAGTCTGTGTTGTTGTAGAAAAGGTGCTTAAGGATGTCGGACCCGGAGCCAGGCAGCGATGTTATCACTACAGTGGGGAGAGGGAGTTGATGCTGGTCATAAAGTGTCATTTGTTTGCTGAGCTCCGGGTCTGTGGCGGATCCGTGCCACTTTACTCCACATAGGAGCTGATCGCAGCTGTTGGAGACGAACAGGAGCTCGCTTATCCACAGCATTAAGACAGAAAGCAAAGCGTAACGCATCAGTCTGCTAAAGCAAGCGTAAAACTTGCGCTGTAGGGTCAGGAAAACAATCGCCACACACAGTATTACCCCAGCTGCAACATTCACCGTAACTCCAAAGTCGAACAGATGATTGTGTAACTTGGTCTGTTTGGGGACAAGCTGTGTCCCCAAGCCAAACCGGACTATCTGATGTCTGTCTTCCACCTTAGCGTAACCCCCAAACCCCAGATAGCTTGAACGTGCCCCAATGTCTTTGTGATTGGTTACTATCGAAACTATTTTCTCAGTATTGTTGATGGTGAGAGAAAGTTTGAGCCCATTCTTACTGCTTTCAATGAACCTACAGTCGGAAACTTTCACGTAAGGCCCGTGCATCACGTACGCCATTCTACTGACCGAATCAGTGAAAGGAAAGGAGACATTGATAAACTGTGTCCACCTCTTTTTAAACTCTGCCTCCTGCTCAGCCTCCTGTATTTGAGTATCAGGACTGTGTCCCTGACTGTCAAACCAGAACATCTTGTAATGAGCATCCCAGACGTCCATCAGCGCCCCATTGTACCTGTCTGAGAAACTATGGGGCACATACTTAAAGTCGATATCCAGGTTGTGAAAGAACGCACTGGCCATGTTCACTGGCGAGTCGTGTCTTTTCTCAACATGGTCGACCACCAGGAGAGTCTGTGAGTTGAGGAGCACCAGGGCTCGGTACACACTCTTCAGTCTCATGGCTGAGGAATACGCATTGGCCGCTTCGCCGCTCACGAACATGGTGTCTCCGTGGGCAGAAGCGGCGACCAGCTCTCCTGCCGAGTCTCCGACCCCGTCGTCGGTCCAGCGCAGCCACTTCGCACATTCGCCAAGCTGACCTTCCCAAGGGATGTTACACTGGCTTGTCGGGGAAGGGCTGAACACTAACACGTTGTTTAGGAAGCTGTATTTGGGGCCGTATAAAGCCTCGGAAACAAATACTTGTCCATTAGGGGCGAAAGTGAATGAGTTTTGGTCTGGGTGCTCGTGACCAGGGTTGAAGCTGTTCCACCCGTTCACCCATGAGTAAGGCTTAGCATGGACGATGTCAAACACTGCCCGGCCACCAAGCTTTCCAGATTTAAATGAGACAAAGGTGTTGCCCTGAGCCACAGATAAACCCGCGCCGTAGGTCACCACGCCCCAGTTGGAGAATATGTGCATCTTGGCCTTACTGTGACCGTAAGGGGGTTGTGGCGTGAGGTCGGCATTATACCAGATAAACTCTGTGTGAAGCGTTGTCCAGCGCTGGGCCAAGGACTGACCCATGGGACCGTCTCTAGGCCTGTGCTTCCTAATCTGCTGTGCCAGCCAATTCCCCGACCCGTTTTTGATCACAAAAGTGTCTAAAAAGACTAACTGGCTCTCTGGTCCGTAGAACCAGTTATAGTTGGAGTCTCCTATACCAACCGTTCTCTGGAACCCGGGAAGCAACGTGGCGTAATAAAACCAGAAGTGAGTGCGCAGCCAGTTGTTCTGTGTGTGGTCTATGTTGAAGTGGCGCTGCGCTAGGAAAACATACTGCGTAACGGACTTAGCTGTGTAGCTCCCGTACGCAACTCCCTCGTCAAGAGAGCCGTCTACAACATGATTTAACAGAAACATTGTCTTCTCCATGTAATTTACAGAAACATGTTTCCAAACCATGGACTCAGTGACGTCATGTGCGCCCACGACTATTGCTCCGGTCAGAATAGCCAGAATATTAGTGGTCTGGTGGTTCTGAAGGAACTGTTTCCCCCAGCCCCGGTACTTCGATGCTTCGTACAGCTCTCTGGTTTCAGCACAAATCTTCTTCAAGTACAGGTCTCTGCGCTGCTGGTCCAGGAACGAGTAGATGAAGTCAAAAGCAGTAGCAAATCCAGTGAGCGAATGAGCCATTGGACCTTCATCATTGGGTGCACTGGTTACTCTCCAGTCCGGATATTCCGACATTCGGTCCATGAACTTCCTCAGGAAGAGCAGGGCAGAAGAGTCCTCGGGATACAGTAAACAGTACAGGGCCAGCGCTGGGAGGTTGTTTCCATAAATCTCATTCCATTTGCTGGTGAACTCCTCATGCTTTGTGGGTGGCATGTAGAGCGGGCCGGTCGAGAGCATCGTCATCACAGCGGTCCGGATGACTTTAAAAATCTGGCTATGAGTTGTAGTTGACCTTTGTCTCAACAGTGGTACATCGTCTTGGTTAAAGTACAAGTTAGGATGGAGATTAGAGGCTTGGAGTTTCCGTAGCTCCGCTGGGCCTTTCTCGTCGAGCTGGAATTCTCCAAACTCACTAAAAATATCTTTTCCTAAGGCATTAAAGACTCCGGAGAATGCAGGTCCCACTGCTAGAAATAGGGACGCTACAAATGTAGGCCACGCTATGGACCTCAGAACCACCGTCCACAGCATGTTTCTGTTCGTCCGTGTTTGTGTGGCTATAGCGCTTCTGGTTGGATCTGGGGCGCCTCTCCCCGCTTTACCTTCTCATTCAAAGGGAGTTTCTTCATGGCATACATTCAGTTGTTATTGACTGTGTTTTCTTTGGCCTCCACAGCCTGATACGCTGTTGAAAAATAGAAACAAAATATGAGTGAAATTCTTGCAATTCAACAATATTAAAAACCAATGTGATGTTACAGGGGTTATGACAGGGGAGGGTGATATGACCAAAATCCTATATTGTCTATTCTATTTTACTTAATATGATTTTTTTTTTTTTGCTGGAATAATTATACCAAAATGTTGGATACCAGTTTAATTTCACAATTTTCCACACCAATTTCGACATCACAGAAAAACTACACTAACTAATGTAGGTAAAAAGTCCATTATTGAAGTAAATAGTCAGTAATAAAACAACAGAAGCAAATAACAAACAATATGATGAATAAATGAAATAGAACAAAATAAATAAATACAAAATAAATTAACAGTGCTTTAAGTTTTTCAGGTCGCTCCAACAGTTTCATTCAGGAAAGAAATTCTACAGAAATTGATAAAAGCTGCATTATTTTCTGTTCGAATACAGTGCATTACTTCTCTGCTCCTGGAAATGGAAACCCATGTCTCCACATCAGAGGGATCAATATTAAGAAAGAGCTGAGGGTTATTATAACGAAGCACCTGATCACAGTGCAGGATTGTGTTGTTCAGCACAGACTGTTCATGAACCATGAAGAAGGCTTTGCAAATGACCTGTCATTGGATGGAAACTGATCCTGGACTGACAGCAAACCGCTGCTTTCGCTCTAATGTTTCATTCTGATCTGCTGATGTAATATTTATGGCCTTTGAGTCAGAATGTGCTGACTTTCAGTGTTATTGGTGTTTGTTTCGGTGTGTAATGCTTCAGCAGACTGTAGTATTTGTACTTTAGAGATGATCAAGGTCAGTTTATTTATGGCTGTATTTGAGCAGTAGCAATTATTCACCATTGTTGGGTTACAAATGAACAAAGACATTTGTGTTCCCGTTACAGCTCCCTCTTTCTTACCTAATTCACCATTTTGAGT